>CM046443.1:90335700-90550700 GCA_025506515.1 Flaveria trinervia
TATTAGAAATATATATATATCATGGAATCCCAAATTTTTTTTCTCTTAAAAGCCCTAAATCATGTTTAAACGTTAACCTAAAACTTAAATCTTGTGAATATTGTTACTTAGGATTGTTGTGAAGAACTACGTTGGGACGTTGCTTATTACATTTCTTATTAATCGTCTTTTGCATACATTTGATCATGTGAGTATTTCTATACCCCTTTTTCATATTTTCACACTTTGGGTGAAACATGTTAACTTATTATCATTGCACTTGTAAACTTATTTGAGACTTGTAAACCTATGGCAATTCATCTTGTAAAGTTGTGGTTAGTTGAACTTTTGTGGTTACCATGTTATGGCGTTATATGTATAATTATTAACTATTGCTAGCCATCGAAGTCATAGATCTATGGGTAAGACAAGCCTGCTTGGTTGATCCAAGTACACTTAGCTGATCGTATATACTTTTAACGTTTGAGACTTGTAAAACTTTTGTCGAGGTTTGATTGTTGCATTGTTCATAACATCCCTAATCACTTTATTCACTAACTTATGACTTGAATTGCCATCTTTTATATACTTATGTATTGAAAACTATGGAATGCTCACCAACATTTTTATGTTGACTTTTATTTTTAACATGTTTCAGGAAATGCCCAAGTTTGATTCCTACACATTGAAGCTTGCACATCTAGGAATGGACCTAGATTAATAAATAAAATAGAATGATTTGTTACATTCTATGTTATGCTTTTATTTTCTTTGAAACTTATGCTTGTAATGTGACAATTGAAACTTATGTTTAAATTATATTTGGATTATTTAATAGCGTTATGTGGCTGTGAACGATCTTAACTCTCACACCTCGACGTTTCCGCCGTCAAGGTTGGGGTGTGACATTATGTGCAATGATTTACCAGCTGTAAGCGTCCAGGAACTGGGCCTTGCAAGTTGGTATCAGTGCCAAAGTTAAAGTGAAACGGGTAAATTTTTCAAAATAAACCTAAACTGAAAATGGGACGGAAGGGAAGGAATGCTAGTCTGAGTAGCTGCGTGCCATCAGGTATTTTCATAGTGTTAACCGGTATTATGTGCGCATGTTATGTGGTGTATGTGTTGTTTGTAGATTTAAATACTGATGTAGTCATGAAAGGTAATGCTTGGGGTATGAAGAGTAAAGTAAGTGGCTAATCACAACTGGCCACTATAATTAGGGACTTACTATACTTGACATAAATGAGCTGTTTCCTTGAATGACCGTGTTGGTGTTTGAATCTTTCAGTGTATGTGTGGATGGCCGGTGGTAGATCTTCGAAAGCTTCACGTGGTGGAGGCCGTGGTACTGAACCGGGACCCGAAAAGGGAAGACCCAAAGTTGAAAAGGTGGTTCATGAAGAACGAGAGACCCCTCATCCGGAGGGTGGCGGTGAAAGCGCCAATCTGAGAGCCTTAGTAAAAGAGGCGGTGATGGAAGAAGTTCATCAAGTCATGCAAACGATCTTATCGTCTGTAGTGACGGAAGTGATTAAAGCTGTATGGGAGAGGGAGAGGAAAGAAAGAAGTAGACCTACGTGCGAAAGAAGACAGCCCGAGGCTGAGACGGTTTTGTCTGATGATGAAGAAGAGGAGGAGGAAGAAGAGCTTGCGCGGAGGTGGCACGAGGCTGTAACTATGGGGCATTTCAACGATGCAATCCCCCTACTTTTGATGGTAATGACATTGCTGTGCTGCTCACCGGTGGGTGAGAGAAATGGAAGCTATCTTGAATATCAGCGAGTGTCAGGAGGATCAGAAGGTAAAGTTTGCTGCCCACTCTTTTATGGACTCGGCTCTGTGTTGGTGGGATAATATAGTCCAAGCCGAGGGTAGTCGGGCAATTGGGAGGATGAGATGGTCGGAGCTGAAGAAGTTGGTGATCGAGGAGTTCTATCCTCATAGGAAAATGGATAAGGTGGAAAGAGAGTTACTGCAACTGGAGGTGGGAATGATGACACATCAGCAGTACACAACCAAGTTCAACGAGATGGCACGTCTGGTGCCAGATCAAGTGATGTCTTTGTCACGAAATATTAAAAGATACATTCTAGGCTTGCCAGTGGATATTCGCAGGCACATGATCGCTGGCCGACCGAGCACGTTTAGGTCGGCGGTGGATGAGGGAGACTGTATGATGAGAGAGCCGTGGTGGTGATGGCTGAAGGTAACAAGAAGGGTGGTGGTGATCGGAACTGGAATGGGAAGAGGTTCGGTTGGGGTGATGCCTCGACGAGTAACAAGAGGGCACGGGTGGACGATCGTCGTGTAGTCACACGAGTACGGGATCGAGGTAGTGTGGAAAATGTGGGAAGAAGCACAGTGGTGAGTGTAGATAAGGGTAAATGTCTGTTTCAAGTGTGGGAAGCCTGGTCATATGGCTAGGGATTGCAGGGGTGCGAGGTGTTTCAACTGTGGAGAAGGTGGTCATATGAGTAAAGACTATAAGAAGCTGAGGGCTAAGGGTTCTAGTGAAGAAGACGGGAAGTGAAGGACCCAGGGCAAGCGCCAGGGCATTCACTATGACACAGGAGGAGGCTAGGACGGACCCTGATGTTGTGTCCGGTATGTTTCTAGTGAACCAAACTTTAGATTTTGTGTTATTCGATTCAGGTGCTAGTAAAAGTTTTATTTATGTTGCTTTCTATGCTAAGCTGCCTGGTAGTAGTAGATGGGTTGATGCGCCCTTTGAGGTAGAAACCACCATAGGTAAGTCTACTAGAATTTCTGAGATGATAGAAAACTGTGAGGTGGAACTAGAAGGTCATAAGTTTCCTGTTAAATTGTGATGACCTTAGGTGGTTTCGATTTGGTTCTTGGATGGATTGGTTGGTGGATTACAGTCAAACATTGTATGTCGCAAGAAGATGATTCTTTTGACCGCACCTAACGGGAGTAAGGTGTCGGTTTATAGGGATCGGTCACGACGATCCCAAAAGTAATCTCAATGGCAGTGGCGGGAAAGTGCATGAGGCATAGTTGTCATGCCTACTTGGCCTATGTAAAGGACGTGGATACGCCAACACCACAACTGTCTAAAGTACCGTTTGTGTGTGACTTTCCAGACATGTTCCCAGAAGACTTACCAGGAGTGCCACCTAACCGTAAGATCGAGTTCCAGATTGACTTGATATCGGGTGCCCAACCTGTTGCCAAGGCACCATATCAGTTGGCTCCGACTGAGATGAAATAGTTGATGGAGCAGTTGCAAGAGCTACTTGATAAGGGGTTTGTTAGATCGAGTATCTCTCATTGGGGTGCTCCGGTCTTATTCGTGAAAAAGAAAGACGGTAGTATGAAGATGTGTATTGATTACCGTGAGCTGAATAAGTTAAAGATAAAGAACCGCTACCCCTTACCAAGAATTGATGACTTGTTTGATCAGCTTCAAGGTTGCCAGTTGGTTTTCAAGGATAGATCTTCGATCTGGCTACCATCAGCAAGGTGAAGGAGCAGGATATTCCTGAAACAGCTTTTCGCACGCGTTATGGTCATTACAAGTTCCTTGTCATGTCTTTTGGCTTGACGAATGCGCGAGCTGCTTTTATAGATCTGATGAATCGAGGGTGTTGGCCAATGTTGGATAAATCAGTGATCGTGTTTATTGATGATATCCTGATTTATTCGAAGAGCAAGATTGAACATGTTGGTCATATTTGGGAAGTTTTGGAGACATTGAGAAAGGAGAAGTTGTACGCCAAGTTCTCCAAGTGCGTGTTCTGGTTGCGCTAGGTTCAATTCTGGGTGGTCATGTGGTGAATCCCGAGGGGATTGTGGTGGATCCGGCAAAGGTGGAGGTGGTGATGCAATGGAAGTCCCCAAAGACGCCATCCGAGATTCGTATTTTCTTGGGTTTGGCAGGCTACTACAGAAGATTCATCCAAGACATTTCTAAGATTGCTTATCCACTAACTAAGTGACCCGGAAAGATGTGAAGTTTGTATGGACTCAAGCTCAAGAGAAGGCGTTCGAGGAATTGAAGGCGAGATTGACTCAAGCTCCTGTCCTGTCATTACCCGACGGAAGTGAAGATCTAGTGGTTTATTCTGATGCTTCCTACTCGGGGTTGGGGTGTGTGTTAATGTAGAGAGGGAAGGTTATAGCCTATTCATCCTGACAGTTGAAGGTTCATGAGGTCAATTATCCTACTCAGACTTGGAGTTAGTAGTCGTGGTCTTTACGTTAAAGATTTGGAGGCACTATCTTTACGGGACGAAGTGCACCATATTCACTGACCACAAGAGCTTGAAGTATTTCTTTGAGCAGAAGGACCTGAACATGAGACACAGACGATGGTTAGAGCTTATAAAAGATTATGATTGCAAGATCCATTACCATCCGGGCAAAACCAACGTGGTAGCAGACGCCCTTAGTAGAAAAAAGAGGCCCGAGCCGATTCGGGTGAAAGCATATAAGTTGATCATGACCTCGGATGTGATGAAGCAAGTCAAGGAGCTCCATGATGAGGCCTTGAAAGAAGATCATCTTAACTTTGAATGAATGAGAGGTCTGGTTGTAGAATTGGGTGAAAACACGCTTGGTGTTAGAACTCGATTCGGGAGGATGTGGATCCTCGTTTTGGGGATCTACGGTGAAGATTTTGGATGAAGCTTATAAGACTCGATACTTTATTCATCCCATTGCCACAAAGATGTATCAAGACATGAGGAAAGATTATTGGTGGCTGGGTATGAAACGTGATGTGGTGGGGTATGTGAGTAAATGCCTTACTTGTCTACAGGTGAAGGCCGAGCATCAGAAGCCGTATGGGAAGATCCAACCTTTGGATATACCGGAGTGGAAATGGGAACATATTACCATTGATTTCATTACGAAGCTACCACGTACTCCGAAAGGGTATGATGTTATATGGGTGATTGTTGACCGTTTGACGAAGAGTGCTCACTTTGCGAGATATATTCATCTGAGAGGTTGGCGGATCTATTCATCAAGGAGATTGAAACTCATCATGGTGTGCCGGTGTCTATTGTGTCCAATGTGACACTCGGTTTACATCTAAATTCTGAAAGAAATTCCATCACGCGATAGGGACGAGGTTACACATTAGTACGACGTATCATCCCCAGACTAATGGTCAGTCAGAGAGGACCATTCAGACATTAGAAGACATGCTTCAGGCATGTGTTATCGATTTTGGAGGAAGTTGGGATGACCACTTACCGTTAGCTGAATTCTCATACAACAACAGTTATAATGCAAGCATTGGTATGCCACCTTATGAGATGCTATACGGTAGGAGATGCCGAACGCCCGTGTGTTGGGGCGACATTGGTCAAAAAGAGTTAGGGAGCGTCGAGGTAATCAAGGTACGAATGATAAGCTTGAAAGGATCAAGGCCTTCATGAAGGTAACCAAAGATAGACAAAAGTCGTATGTGGATAAACGATGCAGACCGATCGAGTTTAAGGTGGGTGACCGGGTTATGTTGAAGGTCTCCCCTTGGAAGGGTATTATCTGATTCAGGAAGCGGGGCAAGTTGAGCCCAAGGTATATAAGGCCTTTCGAATCGTTGCTCGAGTAGGAGAGGTGGCCTATAGACTAGAATTACCAGATGAGTTAAGTGGAACTCACCCGACATTCCATGTATCTTATCTAAGGAGTGTCTAGCGGATGAAGATTTGATTGTTCCACTAGAGGACATCGAAGTAGATGGACGGCTCAATTATGTGGAGCAACCAGTGGCAATCATCAATCAAAAAGAGAATAGACTGAGGAATACAATGGTTCCTTTTGTGCGTGTACAGTGGAAGCACAGGAAGGGATCCGAGTCTACGTGGGAGACCAAAGAGGAAATGAGACAACATTACGCATGTTTGTTCGAGGAATAACAGGTTTCGGGGAAGAAACCAATATAAGGGGGGTGGACTTGTAACACCAGGATATCTTCTTTAAAGCCGACGAAAGAAGCAAAAGAAATAAAGTCTAAATCGGGGAACCAAACTTGCCAAAACATGAGAAAGATTGGATGAGTGGGGGGAATAAGGGGGGGCAGCCCACACCCTCCCCACACTTGTAAAAATCTACCAAGAGGAGAAGAAAGGGATAAAAAGGGGAAAAGGCTTGGTTCTTGTGGATTCGAGGGTGAAAGTTGAAGTGTAGCGGGTTGAATTGAAGGTCTACTCAACGGTGTCATTTGTGTGAGTTCTAAGACCCCCTCTTTTACATACTTTTGATGATTATGGGGGCTAGAACACATCTAAAACCCATTTTTAAAGTGTTGGGTGTTGAACCCATATGTGTGTATGTGCGTGTGTATGTGTTTGATTTGGGTGGGACATGATTTCGGGCTTGTGTGTGCTTGAATGGTGTTGTCGTATGTGTTTCTAAGGTTTAGGATGGTTGATTTGGGCTTAGAACGAGTTTGGAAGGGTTTGGAGGCCGAAAATCGTAGATTAGGTTCAGGATAAATTGCATTCTGCATCAGCTAGGGCTAGGCGACCGAATGGAGGCCATACGGACGAAAGGAGTGCGATTGAGGTTCATTCGCATGTGAGTCATGCGACTGGAGTCCATACGCTTGTGTGTCGCACGACTGACAGCCATACGCATGGGGAGTCATGCAACTGAGTAGGAGTCCATCCACATTAGCTTCATTCGCACAAGGTGTTCATCTGCATGTGTGCTCAATCGCACAAGTGTTCCTCCGCATTAGTTCCATTCGAATGGGACTCATCCGCATTTTGTTCATACGCATTGGGTCCATTCGCATGGTGCCCATTCACCTGGTGTCCATCCGCATGGGTTCAGTCGCCTGGAAGGCCATGCGATTGAAGGGTGCCCATACGCCCAAGTAGGGCTTGTGTACCCGAGGGAATATAATTTAGTTATTGAATTTCGGGGGGAAAGTGCAGATGTAAGTTTTGACGTGGAAGGTTCCCGGGGGTTCATGTAAGATGACTTTTGACGCCATAGAGGTTATGTTGGGCATGGATGATGAGATGTATGATTGGCATGATGTATGTTTTGTATGTATGACGATGCCCTATATTATGATGTTGAATGTGTATGTTGATGTTCCTTATTATTATGAATGATTATTTTTCCTTGTCTTTACGTGGAATGTTAACAACGAAATGAAAAGTATTATGTAACATAAAGTGGAAGATAATGAAAAGAGGAATGAAATGAAGAATGCATGCATTAATGAACGAACGAACGTAAGAAAGGCTTGCAAGCAAATGTATGGAGGTTCACACCCAATGAAGGGTGTTAACTCAACTGTGTGCGGATTAGCTATCCTAGAAGGATGCACACAGGGGTCCAATATTTGTGATTGACCATATGTATGGGATCCTTGCCGCTTGCCCTAGGTGCTGGAGTCAACTTCGTGCACAATGTTCAAGGTCTATGAAAGACCTCAGGCCCAGCTTCTTGCATAATGTTCGGGGTATAGATATGGCATTGATCTGCAATGAAAGAGAAAAGATAAGTGGTGAATGTACTTGCCCTTGGTACTGGAGTCAGCTTCGTGCATAATGTTTGAGGTCTATGAAAGACCTCAGGCCCAGTTACCCGCTTCGTGCACAATGTTCGGGGTAATGTACATGTCATCGAAAGAAATGAACGTGAATAAAAGTAACAAAAGTTAATGAACGAATGATAAAGATAATAATGATATTATCTATGTGTACATATGATGTGTGATCACATGCAAAGTAAAGTATGGTTTTAACGATAGTAAAGTATTGTTTTATTTTAAAACTAGAACTCACGCAGCAACACTGACTTTTATGTGTTCCAGTTGGTAGGTAATGTTTCTGAGGATGGCATGGGGGCGGCTACTCATCTCTTTTGGATGGCATTCTCTTGTTTAATGTTTTTGCATTGTAATGCGAACGAACGATGTTTTGGGTGAACGATTGTATTAACTTGCAAAAGGCATTTGTAATGATATGAAAACTTATTTTTAGGGTTCCGCTGCAATGTTTTTTGAAAGTTAGATGTAATGTATATGTTTTATGTGCAATGATTTACAAGTTGTAAGCGTCCGGGAACGGGGCCTTACACCTTATGTGGGAGTTGATGGTTGTAACCGGTTGGGTAGAAGCCAAATCTGGTTAAATGCTCAATTAAAAGTTTAAAAAAAGTAATTACAAATTCCCTCAATTTCATATGAACCCTAAGTCAGTTTTGATCCAAATTGAACCCGAAGATGATTATGATAACAAAATTGATAACAGGGCTTTTGATGTTCGTATGATTTCGAGTGTGTTGAAGAATGAAATTACCTGATTGAATGAGAAACTTATGATAATTGAAAGAAGGTTCAACCACGACTTATACGAATCTGGTTTGAGATGACAATGATGATGATAATCCAATTAATCTTGTGTGAAGCTTCTAAGGGTTATGATACTCAAAAACCCTCAAACAATTTTGGTTTAATGTACCAGAAGATGAAGCTTGAACAACTTGCAAGTTCGAGTATTGATGATGATCGAATTCAAGGTGCGTGTGTGTTTCAATTGAACTTGAAGTTACAGATGGTTCAAATAGGTTGATTAGAAGCTTTACCCTTGATTAAATAGGTTGAAATCGATCAGTTTCATATCGGATGGTTTGAACATTGATTCGGTTGTTTCCGCTTGAGTTATGATTGATCCGCACATTTCTTGTTTTAATTGATGAGCCTTTTATGATCGTAATGATCACAGAGACAGTTTCCAGCAATGAATTCGATTGTATCGGTCCAATATGAGTTGAAACAGATTGATTTTGAATGCTTGATTCGGCTTCATCTCTTACATAGAAACGGTGGTTTGATTTCAAATAATGGGGTTACAGATTCGAAACTTGGTCGCGAGGGTTAAGGAACGATTTATTTCACATAAAAATAATGAATTTGTGTTGTTTGGATGTCGCTGGAGCGACGGCCGGAGTCGACCGGATGAGACAGAGGAGGGGCGACGGTGAGGTTGGTTTGTGTTTAAACCAAAGTTACACATTTGGTCCCTAAAGTTTACCATGTTTAACATTTCAAGCACAAGCTTTGTAAATTAAGTTTTAAAACCAATAACTTTGTAAACCATATTTAATAACAAAATTTTAATTTATAAGGTCTTTATAACTTTTTTAATTTTATAAGGAAATTTTACAATTAAATTCCAATTATGTAACTAAAACTCATAATTTAGAATAACTCTATAACTTATAAAATCCAAGTTTTTAAATGATTATTCCATTTATTTGTTTATAGAATATTATAAAAATTATAAATCTAATTATTAAATTATTAAGGTGGTTAATAATAATCTTTATATATTTACTTATCTTTAAATCGCAGAGAGATTTTAAGGTCTTATTTATTTTTACTTAATAATTAAAATCATAAATACTTATAAAGTTGTATAAGTTTATTTGAATACATTTTATCACTTAATAAATTTTAAATAAAACTTTCCATTTATTATTATTGTAAAATGATTAATAAGTCTTTTTAACTTTATGTAAAGAACTATTTATAAATCAATAGGTTATTACAAGTTGATTACATATTTAATGTTTATGATCCATTAAAGTTATTACATAATTTAATAATAAAAACTCAAAATAAGTTCGGGTTTGGGTTTTATCTCAGAAAATGGCAGATGTTACAACCTCACCCACTTTAAGAAATTTCGTCCTAAAATTTAATCACGAGGGAACTAATTACAAGGATATGAGGAGACTTGGATTTCATGTCATATTCGCAAGTGACACTTGGAACGTTTAAATTCAATGAGTTTAGTTATGATGTTTTACTATGCTTAAGTTTGTTAAATTTCATAATTTATGATTTTATGTGTTTCTTGGCAAAGGGTACAAGATTAAATTAGAATTTCAATTGATAGAATTTTATATTTCAGACGGTCAAGACGATTAGGAAGGTTTTGTCATGAGGGAAGCAGTAAGTATTAGTGTGATATGAGACACGAAAATAAGGTCAGGATGATTTTTGGATGGGATATGGAATTCATAAGAGCTTCTCAAGCAAATACTTTAACGGGTTTCTAGGTGATCGATTCTTTTTACTTATGTCATTGAGGTTTCAAAGTTTTATTAATGTAACGTTGATATGAGGATCGTATTTGTTAAGATTAAAGATTCAATTCAGAATGAGTGCATCATTGTAATAGGTTTTTAGGATAAGTGTGGTTTTGAGGGGAAAATGTTTAGAAAGATTTTTAAGGGTCATTAAGAGAAATGGAATAATGAGTTTTAAGATTCAGGGGAACAAAATCAATGATAAAACGATTCAAAATAACAAGATGTTTTGAGTGTAACATTTGCTTTACAAACCAAAGCAATACATTGACTTATCAAAGTATTAGGTCAACTACAACCTTAATGAAGACATGCGTACCTATAAGCAGACACTCACCCCAAGGGTTCCTAGGTAAGGTAAACGGATCCGTCAATTGATTTGGATTTATATGAATACCTTGCCTAGACAAAACACCTCGAGATATAGGTATCACGCTCTTCCAGCATTACATGTTTCAAGTTGCAGGACACAGACTTTGATGAGACTTGAAACCACGAATAACAATTCAAAGCTCATTTTCAAGAACATTGATTTAGGCACATAATGCCTTAGAATATGATTTAAGATACCTATGTGCATTGATAAGATTCAAAGTATAAGAATAAGCACATAAGGCAGTTAATCATATAATCAAGTATAAACACATAAGGCACATAAAATCCTATCTAAGCATATAAAATACATGAGAGGACCCATGTGTAAGGGTACTTAGTTATAGTCTAGGTCATTCCATTTATAATAACCTAATTCCCTATAACCATGGCTCTAATACCAATTGTCACACCCCGACTGACAACGGAATCATCGGGGTGGGTGAATGTGAAACGATTGTTCATAGCACATGGATCTAATAAGTTAAAATATTATTAAATATCAGTTTCATTAAACATTACAATATAATTAAATCATTATAATACAAACAAGATATAAACAACAACATAAGATTTTCAATTAACTAAGTCCAAGTCCTATATGAGCACAAAAAGATCCTTAAGTATCAAACCTGAAACATGTTAAAAATAAAATGTAAACTTTGAAAGTTAGTAAGTTTCCGTGGGTTAAACACACACACACACACACACAACACACACACACACACACCACACACACATACACACACACACACACACACACACACATATATATATATATATATATATAATATATATATATATATATATATATTATATATATATATATATATAATATATATATATAAGATTTACAAGTAGCAATTCATGTCAATGGTTATGAGTTATGCAAGTTTATAGAACACATATAGCTATAATAAAACCTTGACAAATTACAAGATTTAACAATTAGCTAAGTGTACTTGGATTAACCAAGTAGGCTTGTCAGGCCAATAGATCTATGACGTCGCCAGGCTAGCAATAGTTAATGATTGTCAACGTATAATGTATCTCATATAACACTCACAATAATATTAATAACCATGACAAAAAGTAAGATGAATTTCATGTACATTTACAAGTATCAAGATGTTTACAAGTATAAGTTTATAAGGTTTACATGTTTCACCCCAAAATGTGTGAAATAAAGTAAAAAGGAGGCATGGAGAACTCACATGGAAAACTCACAAGATATATATAAGGTGATTATAAGAATTTAGACGAGGCTCCAACGATTTCTTTTACAAGTTACCTAAACGTATTAATTTCAAGATTAAGTTCCATAATAAGATAACAATTAGACGTGAAATAGGGTTTCAATTGGAATTTGGGGTTTAAAAATTTAAGTAAAATAATGAATTGTTTATGTTTTGGTTTAATAAAGATAATATAAATCAATTAAGACAAAAATAATTAAAAATAATTTAACAATTTAATTTATTGATTTAATATAAATTAAGTATAATGTATGAAAAGAAATAATTAATTATTAAAAACTTGATAAGGATGATTAATTGAATACTTATTAAATGACTTTAAAATCATTTAAAATCATTTTGTAGAATTTTGAACTTTTAAATGATTTGTTATAAAGATCTTATAATACAAAACTTTAAGAATAAAGTATAATATGTTGTTTTATAAGTTTCAAGAATTTAATTAAATGTTTAAGAAGTAGATTTATTAACTATTTATGATATAACATGGTTAAATCAAACATTGAATAATTAATTATTTATATAATCATTTGTATAATTAATTATTTAAGGTGTTTGTAATATGTAGGTTTGAAGTATTTTGAAATAATCCAATTTTGGGCTATAGAATATTTATAACATATAAATGACTTAATTATGTTTTTATAACCTTTTCATTCTTTAAAGAGTAATTAAATTTAAGAATTATAAGTTTTAAAATCTTTAAAAATTAACTTGATATTTCTGAAATATTTTCATTAACAAATATATTTATTTTAGTAAACAGTATATAATATTTTATGCAAATTAAAATGATTAAAAATCCATAGTTAAAAAGATTTGAGGGTCCTCGGGTTCGAACCCGGGTCCCTTGTGTGGGAGTGGATGGTTGTAAACGGTTGGGAAGAAGCCCAAATCTAATTAAATGTTCAATTAAAGTTTAAAAACAGTATTACAAACAAATTCTCTCAATTTCATATGAACCCTAATTCGGTTTTGATCCAAATTGAACCTCAAGATAATTATGATAACAAAATTGATAAGAGGGCATTTGATGATCGTATGAATTTCGATGTGTTGAAGAATGAAATTACCTGATTGATTGAGAAATTTAAGACAATTAAAAGAAGGTACAACCGCGACTTATACGAATCTGGTTTGAGATGACAATGATGATGATAGTCCAATTAATCTTGTGTGAAGCTCTAAGGGTTATTGTTAGGATCATGTACGTATGGAGTACTAATTGACAATGTGTTGAAACCAGATCAAATAGTGTGGAATCCTATTTGATTGGTGATCCATCAGTGAGAACACAGTCCCGATCAATCTAACGATTAAAGAAACGTTAAGAACGATTAGAACAAGATCAACTGCGAATTATGAACTTGGAACAGGCTTTCTGGACGTTCTGGACGGCTAGGGTATGAGTATGTGTCAAAAGTCTCTCTATTGTTACGTTTTTTCCTGAATTAGGTGGTATTTATAGGTTGGGTTTCCAATCGTACAACTGAACCATTAGCATGGTTCAGTCGTGCGACTGAATCATGCGATTGATCCATACGCACGACTGAAGTCGTGCAACTGTGTCAATCTTAGTCTCAATCATGCGACTGATCCAGTCTCCTGGTTCAGTCGTGCAAATGGCTATTAGCATGAAGTATTCATGCGTATGGTCCATTAGCATGGTCCATTCGCATGAAGACATCATACGATTAAGTTTGAACCACATTTCTCAATCATTATTGACTAAGAACTATGCAAACAACCACAAACCTATATAGTTAGTTTAATATACTTTAACACATAATAAACAATCAAACATTAAACATTATAAGCATCATTCACATATTATATTTCATTCAACTCATTCATTACATATGTGTAAGACATGACAGACATTTACATTAAGCTCATAAACTAGGTACATATGTGTCAACAAACTCCCCCTTGGACCTAGTTTCCTCTAACGTCTGACATTCTTCATAAGCTCCTAAAATTTCTTGTATTTCTCCTCCTTGTAACTCCTGCATGTATTTCAAATGCAAAGCAGAGTCCTATAAATTTTGGAACTGGAGGGCTTGTACAATATCTTGTGCGTCATAGAACAGTGGCCACTTGTACAAAGTGTAGACATCTTCTGCAGACAAGTTTGAAAGCCACATTGGGTCGAATACCCGATAGTCTCCATTTTCCTTCTCTAGTTAGAACTATGACCGCTTTGCTTGTTCTCCAACATAATACCACCATTTGAAGTGTGGAGTGAAGTCCTGAGGCATTTCCCGCAAGGAATCTTCGACATTATGCGTAGGGGACTCCATTTCAGCATGACTTTAGGCTTTCTAGATATAGGATCCATTTCAGACCTTCGGATGTACCTCTTCGATTGTTGAGGTCTGAAGTTTACTCATCTGGTGTGGTATTCCTTCTTTAGAGCAGCCTCAAACCAGCCGACATCTTTCTAGGATCAACATATAGCAGATTTAAGCGTGCCAGTTGGTTGAGCTCAAAATCGGGAGAGTCTTCAGATCATATGGATATCTGAAGTACTCTATTCCCTTCCCCCTCTTTACAGCATAAACGTTTTAGATCTCTCAAATACGCCCACGCTATAATCTTGCCTGACACTTCTGATGTCTTTTGCCTATGTAGAACTCTATGTAGGCATTCTGCTTTGGCGGCACATGCTGGGCTTTCATCTCTGCAAGACAAGCTGCCCATTTAGCCTTCTTGATCTCAACATCTGCATTCGAGACTTGGGCTTGGATTTTATTCTTATCTTGTTCCCTCTCCATATCATCAGATTGTCAAATGTAGCAATGCCAAGAGTGTCACCCAAGTCGGGATCACATTGCCCCGTCGGTCAGTGTACTCTGGATAGTGCTCAGATGTGACATCCTCTATCACCCCCAACCTTGACGGCGGAATCGTCGAGATGTGAGGGTTAAGATTGTTCATAGCCACATAACACTATAATTAAATGTAAATATTAAAATTATAAGTTTCAAAAGAAATCACAAACATAAGTCTCAAACATGAAATAAGTTCAACATAACATAACAAACTTAATCTTTTTATCTTTTATTTTCATTAACTAGTCCGTCTTCGATTATTGCAAGCTTCAAAAGATCACTTTAAACATGAGGATTACCTTAAACATGATAAAAATAAAGGTCACTAAAAGTTGGTGAGTTTCCAAGGTTTTCATACATAATATAACAAGGTTACAAGTAGGAATTCATGTCACAGGTTTAATTAGTAAGGTTATAAAACATATATCGTTACAACACCTCAACTTGATTACAATATATATGATGGCTAAGTGCATTTGGTTCCCATGATGAAAAAGCATACGTCATCAGGAGTCGGCAATACCTCGTTTTAGCACCAAATAGGCTTGTTTAGGCCCAAAGATCTAAGACGTCGCCAGGCTAGCAATAGTTAATGGTTGTAAACAAACTATGTATCTACTAATCACTTACACATACAAATAACCACGACAAAATATAAATATGAATTGCAAGTGCTTTACAAGTCTCAAACGTTTATAAGTGTATGATGTATAAGTATCATGTTTCACCCCAAACTAGTGTGAAAACATAAAAAGGGGCAAGGAAACTCACATGACGTATATGTGTATAAGATGATTATAGATGTTAATGATGTTCCAACGAATTCTTTTACAAGGTACCTAAACGTATACACATTACAAGTTTATGTTTACTAATATGATTAACGTTTTAACACGATCTAGGGTTTCAAAGGGGAAAATTTGGGATTGTGATAAATAGGCTAATAACAAAATAACCCTTTTCATTTTAATTAAGGAAAAGAAAACTCACACCAATTAAGTAGTTTATATAAAAAATAAATTCTAAATTACTTATAAAAATTTACATAACTCCATTATAAAGTGTAAATTTATTTGAAAACATGATAATCTTAATCAATAATTAAAAGTGGCATTTGAACCAATAATGATTTTAGTGCTTTAAATCATTGTTTAGTATCTATTTATAAAAAAAGAAGTAACTAAATACAAATCTTTGTTTATAGACATAATTAAATATTTAAAGGAATAAATTTATAGAAATAAATAAAATAACTTTAAAATAATAAAGTCTACAAAAATTTATTTTAACAATTTTTATGATTTTCATATTTTTTAAGGCTGAAAAAGGCCTAAAAAATATGGGGTTGCCGAGTTCGAACCCGGGACCCCTTGTGGGGATGTGAATATGAAACCAATAAACCAAGGGCCTTAGCCATGTTACAACTCAGTTTTTAAAACTTAAAACACAAACTCAAGAAAATCCCCAACCCATGAACCGTAGATCGTTTGAATCCAAAATTGCGCATCAATTCGTGGTTATTACTCAAATTAACCATAAGGCTTTGGTCCCATGAAATTTTAAGTGTATACAAGGTTTAACTTACTGGATTCGCTCGTATTCGATGTTCACGTATAAATCTAAGTCGCGATCAGGGAAAATTGATTCAGGTTGCAATCGTTGATGATAATCGAATTCCTTCTACAGAAGCTTCTAATGACTCTAAAGATGAGAAGCCCTCTGTTAATTGTAAGTTATAAGCTCGAGATGAGGTCTATGGGTGGTTGTAGGTTACGGCTTCAAAGGGTAATCGAAGGTGCAATTCTTGTGTGTTTTAGATGAAATTGGAAATAGTATACGATTAGGAGTAGATAATCGATCGTTTGGGTTCATTTAATCGAATTATTAGTGACGTTTAATGGTTGAATAGTTTCTATGATTAAAGTATTTTTTGATTCCTAACCAAAATTTCAACTCAATTAGCGCATAACCGTGCTCGATTCGTGTTCGCGAACCGGTTGAAGTAATTTAAGGTCATGAATTGAACGTGGTTCCTGTTTGTAATGTCGCCGAAGCTTGGCCGGACGTTTTGGCTGGAAACCGCGTGAAAGGGGGAAACATTGTTGGGTTTAAGAATTTTCAATTTAGTCCCTTAGGTTCCAAATTTTGTTATTTTATGCGTAAAACTTTCTTTTAAATTTCAAAGTCAACAAAACAACCTCCTAAACATAATTCTTTACTTGTTCACTCTTATAACTTATTTTATTAGTATTATTATTATATTATATTATTATTAATAGTTACAAGGAAATAAGCATGAATAACCATAAGGTTTCATAAGTAACATAAATAGTCCTTACAAGAACAACAAGTTAACTTTTAGTTAACAAAACATACGAGATATTACAGTTTCCCAACTTAAAAGAATTTCGTCCCGAATTAAGAATGAAACTATAGGAGTAAAAACGGGTACTTCTTCATCATATGATCGTCACGCTCCCAAGTGAATTCAGCGCCACGCTTATTCTCCCAACGAACCTTGACGATTGGGGTTGTTATGGTTCTAGTCTTCTTCATAATGCGGTCCATAATTTCAACAGGTTTCTCAACAAAATGCAATGACTCTCTCGATCTGAATGTCTTCGAACGGAACATTCAGACTTTCGTCAGCCAAGCACTTTCTCAAATTTGAGACGTGGAACACAGGATGCACTCCACTAAGGTCGGAAGTTAGTTCCAGTTTATAAGCCACTTTCCAAATCCTTTTCAAGATTTTGAAAGGTCCTACAAATCTTGGAGTCAGTTTACCTTTCTTTCCAAAGCGAACCACACCTTTCCACGGTGAACCTTAAGAAGAACCATCTCCCCCCACTTGGAATTCCAATGGCTTACGTCACTTATCAGCATAGCTCTTTTGTCGACTTCTTGGCCCTTCAAGGTTCTTACGGATTATAGAGACTTTATCGGTCGTTCTTGTAATAAGTTCAGGACCAGTGATGAAGTTTCACCAATATCGGTCCAGCAGATCGGTGAACGACATTTACGACCATAAAGTGCTTCGAATGGTGCCATCTTGATACTCGAGTGGTAACTATTGTTATACGAAATTCTGCGAGTGGTAGATGCATATCCCAATCATCACCAAAGTTAAGGACACACATGCATAGCAAATCCTCCAAGGTTTGGATCGTTCGCTCGGTTTGACCATCAGTTTGAGGATGGTAAGCCGTGCTTATATCTAGTTGTGTACTAAGAGTTCTTGCATAGACAAAAAATGCGAAGTGAAACAAGCCTCTCGGTCGGATATGATGTGCAGAGGTACCCCATGACGACTTACAATCTCATCAACGTATATACGAGCCAACCTTGATGTCTTGTAAGTGTCACGTATAGGTATAAAATGTGCCGATTTGGTCAATCAGTCAACGATCACCCATATGCTATCATGTCCTCGAGAAGTTCGGGGTAGCTTAGTTATAAAGTCCATGGATATGTGTTCCCACTTCCATATAGGAATCTCGGGTTGCTCAAATAATCCACTTGGGCGTTGATGTTCGGCTTTAACCTTCGTACACGTGAGTCACTTAGCTACGTAGGTTGTATATCCTTCTTCATTCCAGGCCACCAATATTGACTACGTAGATCCATGTACATCTTATCGAAACTAGGATGAATAGAATATCAAGTTTGATGAGCCTCGTTCATGATAAAGGTACGAAGATTATCGCGATTTGGAACCCAAATTCGATTTGTGAAGTACATCAATCCATTGGATTTTGTTTCCAATCGAGTTAGAAGATTATGCTCTAGTTAATCCTTCATTCTTCCTTCTTGTTGAACCGCTTGTTGAGCCTCTAGGATACTTGCTCGATGTCACTATCTATTCTGAAGTTTTGTAACAACACAGTATTCTCGTTGATATCTAGTCGAATCTCAGTATCAAACTCACCTAAGGTGTCAAACCATTGTCGTCGATCGCGAATTTCTTGGAATGAGATCATCTTGTTGTGAATCTTTCGGCTTAGTGCATCGGTTGCAACATTTGCTTTACCAGAATGGTAACGAATTTCACAATCGTAATCACTAATCAACTCCACCCAATGACGTTGTCTCATATTGAGATCTTTTTTATTAAAAATGTGTTAAAGGATTTTGTGATCGGTGTAGACTATACATTACGTGCCAAACAGATAGTGTCTCCAAATCTTCAAGGCAAAGACAACAGCACCAAGCTCAAGATCGTGTGTTGTGTAATTCACCTCGTGAACCTTCAATTGTCTCGAGGCATAAGCTATGACCTTTCCTCGTTGTATTAGAACATAGCCAAGGCCTTTTTTTAGATGCATCACAATACACGGTGAAATCATCATTTCCATCGGGTAGGGTCAAGATAGGAGCATTGCACAACTTGTGCTTTAACGCTTCAAAAGCTTCTTCTTGCTCGGACCCCCACTCGAACGGTTTATTCTTTTGTGTCAAAGAAGTGAGTGGCTTCACGATCATCAAAAAGTTGGCAATGAATCACCGATAATAACCAGCAAGGCCTAGGAAAGAACGAACTTCAGTAGGAGTTGTAGGAACAAACCAATTCTTCACAGCTTCCCCTTTGCAGGATCAACGTGAATTCCTTGGCTATTCACCACGTGTCCTAGAAATTTAACTTCCTTGAGCCAAAATTCACACTTTGAGAACTTCGCATACAATTGCTCTTTCTTCAACAACTCAAGAACTTGTCGCAAATGTAGCTCGTGATCAGGGTGGGACTTGGAGTAGATAAGTATGTCATCAATGAAGAAGATCACAAACTTGTCTAGATAAGGCTTGCATACTCGGTTCATGAGATCCATGAAGACAGCAGGAGCATTGGTTAAACCAAAAGGCGTGACCATGAACTCATAGTGCCCATAACGAGTACGTAATGCGGTCTTTGGGATATCATCATCATGGACTCGTACTTGGTGATATCCAGAACGTAGATCAATCTTCGAGAATTTAGCAGCTCCTTGAAGTTGATCAAACAAGTCGTCGATACGAGGAAGAGGATAGCGGTTCTTGATGGTAAGCTTGTTAAGCTCACGATAGTCGATCCACATGCAAAACGATCCATCTTTCTTCTTCATGAAAAGTACAGGGGCACCCCAAGGCGAAGAGCTAGGACGAATGAATCCCTTCTCAGATAGTTCTTGAAGTTGACTAGAGATTTCTTGCATTTCCGATGGTGCAAGTCGATACGGTGACTTAGCCACGGGATTTGCTCCCGGAATCAAATCTATTTTAACTTGACTTCACGCATAAGAGGTACCACTAAGGTCATCACGAAACACTTTAGGAAAGTCTCGTATGATCGGGACATCCTTAAGTTTTTTCCCTTTGACTTTCTTGTTGACCACGTAAGCCAAGAAGGCCATATACTTCTTGCTTAAGCACTTTCGGGCTTAAGTGCAAGACATGAGTTTAAGCCCTTTGGAAGATTTTTCACCAAACACTTTCAAAGTATCTCCAGAAGGTAACGGTATACGGATGCACTTCTCAAAACAAATGATCTCGGCATGGTGTTTGGCTAACCAATCCACACCAATGATGACATCAAAGCTTCCAAGTTTCATAGGAATAAGATCGATAAGATAGTCATGCTCGTCAAGACTTAAGATGCAATCATGAATAACGACATCAACGGTGATCGGTTCTCCATGGGCAACTTCAATGGTGAGAGGTCTTTCTAGTTTCGTATGTGGCTTAGCAAGTATGTGTTCAAACTCTAACGAAACAAAACTCTTATCAGCTCCAGAGTCAAATAGGACATATGCATAAGTTTTATTAATAAGGAACATACCTCTTCAATTTTAAAGGTATTTAACGATACAGTTAACGCATGAAAAGAATTAGGTCACCGAAGTTAAAGGTAAGTTAAAATACCATTCACCACATCGTTGTTTGCTTGTGCTTGATTTGCGTTGATATTGAAAGCATATCCTCAGGCTTGTGGAACATTACCCATAAGACGAGGGCATTATGGGTGGAAATGACCAGGTTCCTCACAGTTGTAGCAAACACGGTTTGTGACCACGGCGGAGTTGTTAGGTGCACGGTGGAAAGTCGCCACCAAGTGACCATATTTACCGCATAAGGTACAGATACGGCATGGTTGATTCCCCGGATGATGGTACGTACAAGTGTTGCACATAGGTTGAGGACCAACATAGGCCCTAGCCCCAGGCATTTGTGGCACAGGTGTAGCTACAGGTACCATTTGCCTTTGAGGTGGTTTGGGTGCAGCCACGGCATAATTGCGTGCCAGTGTGAACTTGCGCTTCTTCTTGTTGTTGTTATGAGATGTTTCAACTTTAGTCTCCTTAACGGCCTCGGTAGCCGTCTTTTCCACCTTCGTTGTACCCTTCACAAACATGGCGCCCGCTCGTATATGGTTCTCGGTGAGTTGAGCGGTGATAGTGATGGCTTCTTCCAAGGTTGTGGGTCAGCTACCCACACAGCATCTTGAATTGGGGTAGTACACCCTTATGAACTTGTCAATGTTGCGGGGGACAATGTCAACCATATGGGGCAGTAGTATACTCAACTCATGATGCCTAGTTGAGTAAGCCAAATGATCACCACCATCTTGCTTTAAGTTCCAGAATTCTTCTTCCAACTTTTACAATTCACTTCTCGGGCAGAACTTCGTGATGGCGATGTTCTTGAACTCATCCCAAGAGAGTGCCAAAATAGCATCAGCTCCTCGATTTCTCTTCTCGCTATTCCACCAGGTAAGTTCCCTTTGTTGGAGCATTCTAGTGGCATACCAAACTTTGAGTGTGTCGGGACACTCACAGTTGACAAAGGTGTTCTCCATGCTCTCGAACCACTCAAGAAGACCAGTGGCTCCTTCCTTGCCACTAAAACTAGTGGGCTTGCAAGAGCTAAGATGCTTAAAGGTACAAGTTTGGTTATTGCGTCCTTGGTTAGCACTATTCTCTCCTTGACCATTCCCATTGTTGCTAGAGTTGGTCATCAAAGTGCTATTGAGTTCAGCAACCATGGTTAGCACTATTCTCTCCTTGACAATAGCCATTTGCTGGGCAATCATGGCGGCTAGCTTACGATCGGAACTTCCACGCTTTCCATGATGAAGAGACATGCTGGAATATACAAAATGAGTTAGACACGGAAAGAGAATAACAAGGATTATAATTTTTAACAAGGATAAGTCAAAAGTTGTAAGGCATATGGAATGGTTCCATTTGGTAACACATTACCATTTGGAAACATTGACACGTCAAGGTAAGTTGACCCATTCACCTTAGAAACTTGTGTATGTTGGCCATAGTTTATCACTCATCCCAAAATCCACAGGTAAGCATAACTAGTCCTGTAGGATTTATGCGATATGCTTGCCTTAGCCCAAAAGTCTTTCGCCAGGAAATCCAGGATACAGGTGTCTATGAGTCACACAAATTTCTTAGGGTCATGAAATCAAAATCTTGATGAGATTTTCATAGATTAGACATAGAGTCTAAGGAATTAAGCCTACTATAATAAGTTTCGATTCCACATAGAGTCAAAGGGTCAAGGATAAGTTTAGGGAGACAAGTAACAAAGTTTTAACAATTATAAGGCAATCCTATGCTAAGGCATCAAGTTGCACATAAGAAGGCATAGCATTTGTAGCATGCAAACAATGTATATATTTACAAGAATACAAATATTATTCTATGAGGGTCATGGATAAGCTATAGTCTGGGTCACCATTTCTAATAACCTAAATCCCTATAGTTATGGGCTCTGATACCAATCTGTCACACCCTAACCTTGACGATGGAATCGTCGAGATATGAGGGTTAAGATTGTTCACAGCCACATAACACTATAATTAAATGTAAATATTAAAATTTTAAGTTTCAAAAGAAATCACAAACATAAGTCTCAAACATGAAATAAGTTCAAACATAACATAACAAAACTTAATCTTTTTATTTCATTAACTAGGTCCAAGTCCTAGATTATTGCAAGCTTCAAAAGATCACTTTAAACTTGAGAATACCTGAAACATGATAAAAAAAAGGTCAACTAAAAGTTGTGAGTTCCAAGGTTTTCATACATAATATAACAAGGTTACAAGTAGCAATTCATGTCATAGGTTATATTTAGTAAGGTTATAGAACACATATCGTTACAACCTAACCTCGACTTGATTACAAGTATATATGATTGGCTGAGTGTATTTGGTTCCCATGATGATAAGCATATGTCATCAGGAGCCGGCAATACCTCGGCTTTAGTACCAAATAGGCTTGTCAGGCCAAAGATCTAGACGTCGCCAAGCTAGCAATAGTTAATGGTTGTAAACAAACTATGTATCTTATATAATCACTACAACACACACAAATAACCATGACAAAATATAATATGAATTGCAAGTGCTTTACAATTCTCAAACGTTTATAAGTGTATGATGTATAGTATCATGTTTCACCCCAAACTAGTCTGAAAAACATAAAAAGGGGCAAGGAAACTCACATGACGTATATGTGTATAAGATGATTATAGATGTTAATGATGTTCCAACGAATTCTTTTACAAGGTACCTAAACGTATACACATTACAAGTTTATGTTACTAATATGATTAACGTTTTAACACGATCTAGGGTTTCAAAGGGGAAAATTTGGGATTGTGATAAATAGGCTAATAACAAAAATAACCATTTTCATTTTAATTTAAGGGAAAAGAAAACTCACACCAATTAAGTAGTTTATATAAAAAAATAAATTCTTAAATTACTTATAAAAATTTACATAACTCCATTATAAAGTGTATTATTGTAAAAACATGATGATCTTAATCAATAATTAAAAGTGGCATTTGAACCAATAATGATTTTAGTGCTTTAAATCATTGTTTAGTATCTATTATAAAAAAAAAGAATTAACTAAATACAAATCTTTGTTTTATAGACATAATTAAATATTTAAAGGAATAAATTTAAAGAAATAAATAAAATAACTTTAAAAATAATAAAGTCTACAAAAATTTATTTTTTATATTTTTGTGATTTTCCATTTTTTTAAGGCTGAAAAAGGCCTAAAAAATATGGGGGTCTCCGGGTTCGAACCCAAGACCCTTGTGTGGCATGTGGATATGGAACTAGTAAACCAAGGGCCTTAGCCATGTTACAAGTCAGTTTTTAAAACTTAAAAACATAAACTCAAGCAAATCCCCAAACCCGTGCACCCTAGATCGTTTGAATCCAAAATTGCGCATCAATTCGGGGTTATTACTCGAATTAACCATAGGGCTTTTGGTCCCCATGAAATTAGAGTGTATACAGGTGGTTAACTTACTGTATTCGATGTTCACGTATAAATCTAAATCGCGACCGGGGAAGGACTGATTCAGGTTGCAATCGTTGATGATAATCGAATTCCTTCTACAGGAAGATTCTAATGACTCTAAAGATGAGAAGCCCTGTTAATTGTAAGTTAATAAGCTCAAGATGAGGTCTACAAGTGGTTGCAGGTTGCGGCTTCAAAGGGGTAATCGAAGGTGCAATCTTGTGTGTTTCAGATGAAATTGGAAATAGTATACGATTAGGAGTAGATAATCGATCATTTAAGTTCATTTAATCGAATTATTAGTGACGTTTAATGACTGAACAGTTCTATGATTAAAGTATCGGTTACTCAATTGGTTGGATTCATAACCGAAATTTCAACTCAATTAGAGCGCATAACTGTGGCTCGATTCGTGTTCACGAACCGGTTGAAGTAATTTAAGGTCATGAATTGAACGTGGTTCCCGGTTTGTAATGTCGCCGGAGCTTGGCCAGACGTTTTGGCCGGAAAACCGTGGTGAAGGGGGAAACATTGGGTTGGGTTTAAGAATTTACAATTTAGTCCCTTAGGTTTTAAATTTTGTTATTTTATGCATAAAACTTTCTTTTAAAGTTTCAAAGTCAACAATACAACCCCCTAAACATAATTCTTTACTTGTTCACTCTTATAACTTATTATTATTATTATTATTAGTATTATTATTATTATTATTATTATGATTATTATTATTGTTGTTATTATTATTATTATTATTATTATTATTAGTTACAAGGAAATAAGCATGAATAAACCATAAGTTTCATAAGTAACATAAATAGTCCTTACAAGAACAACAAAGTTAACTTTTAGTTAACAAAACATACGAGATGTTACATCCTCAATCTTTATTTCGTCAACGTCATTAAGCTCATCATTACTTGTCATATCAACTATAGGAGCATCTTTGACAAGCTCGTCTAGATTCAGTCTGAACATCTCAGCGAGTGCTCGTCAGTCAGATCGTGAATGATTTCTCCTTCTTTGGGAGTGTAGCTCCCGACCGTATCACAATCCTTTGCAAATAAAGAATCATGGTGAATTGAGACTTGATTTGCTACAAGGGAGCAACATCATATTCATCTTGGTATGATGTTTGATCTGCTTTATTTAATATTTAACTAATCAATCATTAGTAATTAATCAAGACATTAAACATTAGATAAACATAGATAAACATTAATTACATAAATGTAATATTTGAATCAAGTACAAAAGCTTTCTAAGTACAAAACATTTCATCTTTAATTTTATCCTGATCCTTCAGCTCTTCAACAGCAGGGGCTGAAGATGATGCTCCTTGTCCTGTGTTCTCTTAGTCCTTCTTTCTTGACCTTGAGCAAAGGCTGATGCAACAGCTCAGCTTCTTCATGATCATCATCTCCTTTTTTCTTTCTCCTCGATCCTTCATCTTCATCTTCATCTTCTTCATTAGACTTATCATCATCATCATCATCGTCATCACCTTCACTTCCCAGATCTTTAATGGCTCATAATTTGATCCTTTCAGCCTGATCATGATCTTCTTGTTCTTGGCCTCCAACTCCTCAATCCTTTTAACCGAATGAGCATTCTGCTCCTGCAACTGTATAATCTAATGGGCTTGAGCAGCATTGAGCTCCACAAGCTGGTTTAGATGTGTAGCTCTTTGCTCATTAGCAGCTAACAACTTTAGCACCATCCCGTTTAGGTTGGCAAGCTGCTCCTCTACTCCAATGGAGGGTAGAGTGGCTCCATGGCTTAGTGGGAAGTTAGGAGAGGTTCCGCTCTTTGGGTTGTGGTAGTGGTGGTGGATGTGGTGAATATGGGTGGTGGAATGGGTGGATGGTGAAGGAGTGGTTGTGGTATTGGTGGTTGGAAGTGTGGTAGTGATGGTGGGAGGTGTGGTAGTGGTGGTAGGGAGTGTGGTAGTGGTGGTGGTAGCTGTAGTAGAAGTGGTGGAGGTGGATGTAGTGGTAATCAAAGTAATCCTCCATCTTTTGCTCTTCATCCCATAGGGCTGAGCCATCCTCTTCTTCCTGGATCTCTTAGAGGAGGCTCCTCTTGGGCTAATGGGATGGTTCGGGATGAATGATGGATCTGTAGCAGCAGCAGCATCCCGGGACTCACCTTGGCGTCCACTAACCGCCTCAAGCTCTCTCTTAGTGGCAACTACCTTACTGCCTATTGTCCGCACCAATGGCTCCCATCTGACTCCTCCTCATTATCTGAGAGTCGGGGTGTATTGGGGCCGGCTCGGATCCACCTGGAGCCTCACCGCCTTGATCATCACCTTGGTCGTCGTTGTCTTTTGAGTCATCGGTGGGATCTCAATTAGCGGGCGCCACATAATCCTCTCGGCTCAGATGCCCAAACAATCATCTGACAAGGGGTTTCACCTGCTTCCTCCTATACACCTTCATCCTTCCCAGTGTAGTATCATCCATAACTTCTAGGATCACCGCATCATCACTCTCCTTGGTAGCAAAGGAAGCTTCTGGTCTATAATCATCTGAAGGAATCGGGGGTACATGTAGAAGCCTTCTTTGCCTTTGGCCTCAATATTCTCAACCAAGTAAGTAAAGATCATCCGTGAGAACTAAACAGGTGATTCAGTACCAGAGCAACGTATGCATTCTGGATTTGATCTGAAAGCCATCAATACCCCATTTCCTCGATGCAATGCACTTGAGGATAACATGCGCCAAGTACTTGAACTGGGGGCACATATTGCTCTTGTTGAGCACACCAGTGTTTATGTCCCTAGAGTACTTGATCCTCATAAAATATCCCTACACAGTCAGGGGATGTAGCCTAGTCAGGCAGTCTCCGTCCTCTCTAAACTCCAAAACTCTCCTAATATCATCCTCGCTGACCGCAATATCTTGTCCAAAAATGGTACTCCAAATACAGTGTGGCTTAGAGGACCTGTCTACAACCGCGCTTTCCCAGAAAGGCTGCTGAATAGATCTGTATGGCGTGCACGGTGTCAAGATAGCCTTGAATATCCTTGATCTCCGTAGAAAAGTAATAATGTTCGCGAACTCAGAAGCATTCAGGGATGTGACGTCAAGATGAGCACGGATGTTGTGCTTCATGCTCATCGTCCACCTACTAGCCATGTTGCTGTAACACAAGACACATAAACGTTATAATTTTAGTAGTGAATGACATTTGAACTTTAATGAGCTTGAAAACATTCTGTTTATTCGTGCGGCTGAGCTTTAGTCGTGCGATTTAGCTCAGTCGTACGATTGAGCCTGCGACTGAGCTTAGTCGTAAGCTATACCATGTTGTTGAACAGTCGTGCGATTTAGCTCAGTCGTACGATTAAGCCTACGACCAAGCTTAGTCGTAAGCTATACCATGCGGTTGAACCAGTCGTGCGACTAAACTCATACGCATGGTTCATTCGTGCGATTGAGCCATTCGCCTAGCTCAGTCGTGCGATTGAAGTTCATTAGCGTGTCCATTCGCATAATTTTCTGTTTTTCCAATTAAATTCAAATCTTGGGCTAAACTCGATGTTAAACGTTGTGGACTGGCTCATTATACTCGCAAATGCTCTAAACAACATCTAATGCTTTTTAAGTTCACAGTTGACTTCATTTTATAGGTTTATTTGACAACTTAATCTCGGTTCTTATTTGAACAAATTCCATCAATTAGGGCTTGATTTAATGGAATGTTTAGGTCGGGATCTTTGTACATTACCTGTAGATGTAAGAAATAATCGTTAGAACCAACAAGAACAGGTATAGAATGCTCAAACGAAATTTTGGCGGAGTTTGGGTGTAGTCGTACGAATAGAGAGCGATTTAGGGTTGGTGACAAAGTGCGACCGACTCTGCTCTATTATACTAGGTTTACTTTTGATCATGCGACTGGACCTATTCACACGCTTCATTCGTGCGACTGGGGCTCAGTCGTGCGACTGGCTCAGTCTGTCACATCCATTCGTGCGACTAGGGTTCAGTCGTGCGACTGACTCAGTCACTCTCCTCCATTCGTGTGATTGGTTCATTCTTGTGATCCAATCACATGAATTTCTCCATGCTTATGGGCCAATCATATGTTTGGTCCACGTATGGTTCAATCGTGCGATTGACTCATACTCATGATCCAATCGTGCAAATGGCTAGACTTATGAGTTTCACCTCATTCACTTTCAACCACTTAACTTGTTAATTATAGATAAGACATTATGACCGTTGATCATCTCAGACATGACCCTTTTAATTTGAAAAATTGTTGATCACCACAGACGTGATCTTTTAAGAAAACGGTTGATCACCTCAGAAGTGATACTTTTAACTTAAAAACCCGATTGGTCACCTCAGACGTGACCTCTTTTAAGTGAGTGATTCACAGATTGAATCCAAATGTATAGTCTGACTTTTACCTACCAAATGACTAAAAAAATAAATAAGTAAAAGAAACTAGAAATTTAAAGCGAAAACCAACACATTTTTTTGTATTTTTGTATGGAGAGAGATTTAAACCAATTAGTGTACTTCTAACCGATTTTAATTTCTAGACAACACAGCTTCAATTCTAGTTTATCATTTATGGTACAATTCATTATGGAATAATACAGGTATATCAGAATCATTTGGGCATTTTAATAAAATATTTTGATGTTAGATTCTTGTTTTGACCGAGAGTCAATAGCAATTTTAGGAAATCATAGTAGAGCCACAAGATGCACACAATGATTTGACTTTCAAGAACCGCAGCTCACAATGATTGTCAGTATACTTATCCTCTTAAATCCATACATATATTTTTGACACACATCGGTGATGAGTTAAGGTTTAATTATTTCAACAAGCATTTGTGGATCCCACGCTTATATGGTAATCAACATTCCACGGGAGATTTTTGAGCGGTCTACAGGTATATTTCAAGAAGAGACTATTCTAAGAGCTTTCAAAGAGATTCCAAGCCTCAGGTCAGTGCCATCGCATAGCAGAGAGGCGCAACCAACAATGAATTCTAGAATATTAGGTTATGCTTATCCTCAGATCAGTGCCACCGCACAACAGAGAGGCACACAATCTATCTTCTTGTTAGAGCATTTATTTTCTTTTTGCACAAACACACCAACAACATAAGTTATTAGATTGATTGCATCATTCATTTTTTCATGTGCTTTGCTTATTTTTGTGGTCGTCCGCACACATTGTGGCGTTTATTTTGCTCTTCACCCTTAATGGAACAACGTTGATTGTGTTAACCAGGCATAAGATGGAAACCCACAGCAAGTTGAACAACTTAGTTTGCAATTGAAACCACCAATGAGGTCTACTCATCTATTGTGTTCAATCTATCGACACATCATATAATGAACTAGCAGCCTCTAGGTCTACTTTCTCTATGTTACCTTGGTAGCATACTAGTTTTACTATCATTTTCCTTTTATTTTGCTTACACTTTTCAGATTTAAACTTTGAATTTTGCATCTTAATCAGTTACACTCTTTTGAAGTCCCAAATAATCAGTTCCCTATGTAATATCATTTTCCATATACGTTGAATCAGTATCACAGATTTGATTACTCTCCTTTTAGCTAAGTTGTCCTTCTCCCTCATTTTTTATATAATTAAATAAAGTAGCTAATTTAATACTAATCTATCTCCCCTTAAAATTCTAAAACCGAAAATAGTTTTGTGTTTTTGGATTTTAATAAACAGGAAAGTAAAATAACAAGAAAAATAAAATAAATAAAATTTGTCGGACTAGACATTTTCTTCCTCTGAAATCATATTACTTTTCTTTTTCGCGCTATTAACCTCTAATAAATATAAAAACCTCAGTTTATCAAATGCTTTTGTGTAGAGGTCGGCGCGTTGAAAATCCATATTTATTTTAACCACATCGCTTAATTGCTTTTCAAAACAGTCACGTATGAAGTGATACTTAATACCAATGTATTTAGTTTGAGGATGTTGGACTGGATTTTTTGTTATGCCTATAGGATCAGAATTATCAACATAGATAGGAGTGTTAGAGAATTGCAAACCGTAGTCGCGCATTTGTAGTTGAATCCAAATGATCTACAAATAGCAACTTGCAGTAGCAACGTATTCAACTTCACAGTTGATAGAGCAACCGATGTCTGCTTCTTACACTGCCAGGTGACTAATCTTCTCCCAAAGAATTAACATCCTGCAGACGTTGACTTGTAGTTCATTTTGCAACTGCCATAATCCGAGTCACTATACGCTATAAGCTCAAAATCATCGCCATGAGGATACCACAACCTGAGTGTTAGAGTACCCTTCAGATAACGAAAAATCCGTTTAACACCAATGAGATGGTTGACTTTCAGTTTCGCCTAATATCCGGAACACAGACACGTCGCATACATGATATCAGGACGACACGCTGTGAGATACATTAGGGATCCAATCATTCCTCTATACACTATAGCATCAACTAGATCACCATTTTCGTCAGGTGCCATATCGTGGTTTGTGGCAAGTGGAGTTCCAGCAGCTAAAGCATTCTCCATGTCAAACTGACTGAGGATATCCAGTACATATTTAGTCTGATGCTGAAAGATTCCTTTTGGTGTCTGATCCACCTATAATCCTAGGAAGAACTTCATTTCCCCCATTGCACTCGTCTAATTTCTGCTTTCATGACACATTCAAATTCTTTACATAACTCTTCATTTTTGGAACCGAAAATTATGTCATCCACATAAATCTGTACTAGCAGTAAGTCGCCATCCTTTTCTTGATGAACAGTGTACAATCAATAGCTCTCCTACGAAACCCGTGTTTCACCAGATGAGTTGAGATTTTCTCATACCATGCTCTCAGGGCTTGATGGAGCTCATAGAGAGCCTTATCAAGCTTTTAAACTCTATCCCGATGATATGGATCCTCAAATCCTTCGGGTTGACTGGCATACACTGTCTCACGGATTTCACCATAAAGGAATGCACTCTTGACATCTAGTTGATAAACTTTGATCTTCATGTAAAATGCATATGCTAGGAAGATATGGATTGCTTCCATTCTAGCCACAGGTGCAAATACTTCATTGTAATCAATTCCTTCGATTTGTCTAAAACCTTGAATGACAAGTCGAGCCTTTTTTTCTTATTATGACCCCTTGGTCATCTTTCTTACACTTCAGGGCCCATTTGGTGTCAATTAGTTTAGCACCTTTTGGCCTATCCACCAGTGTCGATACTCCTAGCTTCTTGAATTGAACAAGTTCTTCTTGCATGGCACTCACCCATGCCTCATCGTTTAAGGCTTCACTTACATATTTTTGGCTCAAATTGAGACACAAAACATCGATAAGCACCGTCGTGAAGATAGCCTTTTTCCATGACTGGGGCATGATCAGCTGAGTATAGCTGATTTCTCGTCTGTATTCCTGATTGTACATCCCCTATGATGATGTCCAGAGGATGATATAAATTTAGTCGAGATCCGGGAGTGGTGGGAATGACTACTTCCTGATCCAGATTTTGAATTCCTGGTTTAGTATCTGTAGCCGTTTGAGTGCGAGGTTCCAAAGTGTCAGAGGAATCAACATCTGATGCTTGTGTACTTTCAGTAGCAGGAACATGTTCCTCCTAATCCACATGTTGAGTCTCCACTTCTTCATCATCAGAGGAGGAGTCGCTTACCTCAAATGCTCCCCCTAACGGACTAGAAGATTCACCTTGTGAACCTGATGTTGTCGAGTCTAGTGACGGTGTGTTTAAGACATCGTACATCATTTTGGTTGATAACTCATCATCAGGAGGGGAGAGAGGGATGTTGAAGGACTTAAAGAATCCATCATAGTCGAAAAAGAAGGTGGGTCCCTTTCCAGTAACGGGAGTGGTGTATCTCTGAACGTCAACGTTTCACCATGCTTCTACTTGACCCGTTGAGTTGTTGTAAACTCTCTTATTCGGTATATTGTATCCTAGAAAAATCCCTTCTTCAGCCTTCTCACTGAACTTCCCTAATTGAGTTTTCTTCAGCAGCGTACATGATGCGCCAAATGGTTCGAGGTACTCCAAATTAGGTTTACGTCGCTGGAGCAACTCATAACATGTTTTGCCATGACGTTTGACCACCAAGACTCGATGAGGGTGTAACATGCATTGGCAACTGCCTCATTCCAAAATTGGATTGGTAGTTTCGAGTCTGCTAGCATCGTTCTTGTTGTCTCTATCAAGCTTATGTTCTTCTGTTTAGCAACTCTATTCATTTGTGGAGTGTAGGCAGATGTGAACTGATGTACAATTCCTTTTTCTTTCTAGAATTCCTCCATCCACTAATTCGTGAACTCCGTTCTATTGTCTGAGCGAATCTATCACACTTTCAGCTTGTAGAGAGATTCCAATGTTGTCACCAGCTGTTTGAACGATTAAAATGTCTCTGATTTGGATTTCTGAAACATTACCTAAGAGAATCTTGAGTAGTCATCAGTGACTACATAACAGTACAAATCACCAGCGATGCTTTTGGTGCTCACAGGACCAAACAGATCCATGTGTAGAAGTTCGAGAGGCAATTTAATGGAGTTTACTTGTTTTGTCTTGTGAGACTTCTTGGTCTGTTTACCTTTCTTACACTCTACACAGAAATCCAAAAGTTGAAAATTCTTGACATTTACTCCATTCACTAAATCATTCTGGATAAGATGATTCATCTTTCGTGGATTTATGTGTCCCATTCTCCTATGCCAGGAGATCAAGTCCCTCTTAGTTGCCTTTGACAAGAAGCATTGAACTTGATGATCAATTGTGGAGGCCTTTAATAGATCCAAGACATATAAGTCATTATATCTTAAATATGACATTAAGATTTGGTCCTCCGGGATAATATAGTCCTTCTTCAATACATTGCACTTCTTGTTATCAAAAACAACTTTGAATCCTTTGTCACATATATGGGATACTGAAAGTAAGTTATTCTGAAGTTGTTTAATGTAGTTGACATTATCAAACTTCACTTTTTGGTTTCCCATTTCGCCTTGAGCGATGATGTATCCTCCTTTATTTCCAGCAAACGATACATGTCCTCCTTTAATTTGCTTGACATTTGAAAGGAGAGATAGGTTCCTGGTCATATGCATAGACGCCCCACTATCAACAATCCAGGTATTTGTGATAGCACTGTAACGGACACCCTGCACATTCAAAGAAAACTATCAGTTTAGGTTTCGAACCCAAGCCTTAACTGGCTTGGGTGACCCAGAGGAATCACACATCTTGAACTCAACCCACTGTCCATTTGAGGGTGAGGGCATATCATTCTTCTTCTTGTTCTCATTATCAGATACGGGACTTGACTTTTCTTTCCATTAGCTAGTTTTGTGTAAGGCATGTTTATGATAAACAGACGACTGGCTTACGTTTTGAACTTTAGGTTCATGTATACTCTTTGGTGGAGAGATAGAATTCCTTTTAGAAAACCGTGGTTTAGTATCATAAAGTTCAAATTTCTATCTGGGAGTCTGATAATAAAGACAATTTGAAGCAATATGTCCTTTCTTTCCACGACTATAGCAAGATCTCCCTTCTACATGTTGATGGAACTGTTTCTGTGGAGAAGTGTGTGATATAGGTATGACTTTAGTCTGGTTGGGTTTGGGCACTTCTTGTTTAGATGTTTTTGCTTCTGTAACAAAATTCATTGTTTGAACGTTTTTAACATCTTTAACCTTTGTTTATTTGGACTTTGACGTAGAGCACGTGGTTGGTTAATTGGTTTGGTCTTTTTGGGTTCAGAAATAGAGATGTTTGAAACTGACTTTACATTAACCTTTTCAAATTGTTCATCCAAATTCACAATAGGCATCTTACCTTTATATTTCAAAGTAGCCTCCTTATGTTTAGTGACAGAATTCACTGGTTTACCCGTGGAATCTGGATCACTAACTAGAGGAGTGGGCATCACATGATCCTTAATTGGATTGTTATTTACTGGTTTACATTTAGTATTTAACATGATCTCATGTGGTGGTGGAACCACTTTGTAACCCAATCTCTCCCCGTTATTTCATTCTTTCACTAAGTGTTGAACTGTGTGAGAAGAACTAGTCCAACTGTGTAGTTTTTTATAGAGTTGACTTCGACTTCTAAAACTGCTTTTTCTTTCTTAGTTTCTTCCAAGGAATTTAAATAGAACTTTATATCATTGGCTTTATTAAAAGTAACAACCTCAGTTTCCCTTAGTTGTTTACCTAAAAGTTCTATTTTTTCTTTATAACTGCACTCATTTTGTTTCAAATAAGATTAGCTTCTGTGCACAGTTGTAAGTCATTTACTAAGCTATTATTGTGGTCTAATAACCTAGCAAACTTAAGAACAATGCTTTCTCTAAATTTATTACATTCAATACACGCATGATTTTCGAAAAGTTGGTCTTTGGTACTTACCTGTGAAGACTCAGTTGAATCAGCCATCAGTGTAGAGTTTGACTCTTCGAATGCTGGAGATTCTGAACATGTCATTCTCAGTTCATCTTTAATAAGGTGATTGACCACATTTGCAGTATCTTCATTATCTGACATCACTAGTTCAATTGTGATTTCCCCCCTTCACTCGCAGAGTCATCATCCAATCCCTCGACACATGCAATATTTAATTCACCCAGAGATACAAAGCTGAAGGTCCAATCCTATCCTCGTCACCTTGAGCAGTCAAGGCCTTTGTCTCTTTGCTTGATGAGGTAGCTCTACTCGTGGGTTTGTCTTGACGGTTGAAGGATGAGAACGGATTTCTGTTACCTGCTTTCTTGGGCTTTACACATTCACGTTTGAAATGCCCCTTTTCTCCACAGTTAAAACATAACTTTGGTTTTGTCGAAACCAGAGGTAGTATCTTTTGTGACTACCAAGTTCTGTCTAGTCTTCTTTACAAACTTTTTCGCTCTTCTGACAGCACTAGCCAAGCCCACATAATATCTATTCTTTCTAGTTCATTTTCATCCACCTGCTCGTAGTCTTCATCGGCTAGATGACAATTACCAATTTTCCCTACAACTAGACCATCATAAAAATGGACAACCGTTGCTAGAAGGTCCATATGCTCCTTTGCAACCTCCATAGTAATATTTCCAAGATTCTTAGTCTTCAACTTAGTAACATTTGCTTCAGGTATGATATATTGGGTACTTGATGACCCTGACGTTTCAGATCCTGAAGCTGTGGTTTGAAAAGGAGTGGCTAAACTAGACACAAACGTTGTTTAAAGAGTGCTCCTGAACTAGTTGGAGTGGGAGAAGAGTTTATAAAGCCAAAGGATTCTGGTCATAGGATCCTTTCTGGGACTTGTATTTCATCCTTAGTTCTTCCTCTCTCAACTTCAATATGAAGTCATTTATATCCAACTTTGATAGAATATCATTCTGCCTCAGATTCGACACAAACGAGTCCTATTTTTCTGGCAAACCATCTGCAAAGCTTGACAACTTATCTTCCACAGATGTTGTTACCTCATGAGTCTGCAGCTCACTCATTAGATGGTAGAACCTATCTATAACATCATCCAAGCTTTCTTTTCCCATAGAAGAGAAGTTATCAAACTCCTTCTTCAGAGCCTTTGCCTTTAAAGCTTTCAACGTTGCATTCTCGTCGTATCTTTTCTCCAAAGCTTCCCATAACTTCTTTGTCTGTTTGTTCTCAGAAAATTGATGGAATATGTCTTTTGGTATTGACTGAGTCAACATGGCATACACCTTCTTTTCAGCATTGTACTTCGCTTTCTGGCTGTTAGTCATACCACCCAAGGTTAATTTAACACCATCAGCACCAACCAGCATACTATAACCTTTCTCAATAGATTCCCAAAGGTTGGGATCAACTCCATTAAGATAGATCTCGAATCGCTGCTTCCATTGTGGTAATCATCTAACGTTATAAGTTTAGGTGGTTTGTTATGATTCCCAATTTCATTTTCCAGAAGCAAAAAGGTTCTGGATCCGTGAGTCCTTACCGGCAGTAAACGTAGAGAACTGATCTTCCATCTCTTTAAACTTTGAACTTTAGAACACAACGGTTCACTTGTGCGAATGGACAGATGCGAATGAGTCAATCGTGTGATTGGACAAATAAGGATGAGTCAATCATGCGATTGGACAATGCGGATGGCCAATGCGGATGACTCAGTCGTACGAATGAAGGGTGCGAATGAATTCAATCGTGCGATTGGATTCAGTCGTACGTATGGAGTATGCGAATGAAGACAAGCGAATGAAGATGTTCAGTCGTACGATGGACAAATACGGATGGCCACTTGTTAGGACCGTGTACATATGGAGTACTAACTGATAATGCGTAAAACCAGATCAAATAGTGCGGAATCCTATTTTATTGGCCATCCAATTAGTGAGAACGCAGTCCCGATTAATCTAACAATTAAAGAAACGTTAAGAACGATCAGAACAAGATCAACTATGAACTATGAACTTGGAACAGACTTTCTGGACGTTCTAGACGGCTAGGGTACGAGTATGTGTCAAAAGTCTCTCAATTGTTACGTTTTTCCACGAATTAGGTGGTATTTATAGGTTATGGGTTTCCAATCGTACGACTGAACCATTAGCATGGTTCAGTCGTGCAACTGAATCATGCGATTGATCCATACGCACGACTGAAGGTTCAGTCGAGCGACTGAGTCAATCTTATGTGTAACATCTTGTATTTTGGTTTAATAAAAAGCTTGTATTGTTAAATTCTTGTAAGGATCTTTGTGTACATTTATGGAACTTATGGTTATCCATGTTTATTTTTTGATTATCATTTAACTTATGCAAGTTAGCAATTAAATTATTAAATTGTATAATAATAATAATAAAATAATAATAAAATAATAATAAAATAATAATAATTTGTAAAAGTTATTAAGTTAAAAGATGGTTATAATTTGGATTTAAGAAGTTAAGGGGGCCCTATTGTCAATTTAGAAACTTTGAAATAAAGTTTAAGCATAAAATATTAAAGGTTGAAAACTACAGGGACCATTTATGTAAAAATCCAAAATAACTTCTTTCTCTCTCCCCGCAAAACCGGTGAAGCTCCGGCGGAGTCTCCGGCGAGCCCCAAAACCCACCAAAACTCTTCAATATCAACCCCAAATCGTTCCAATTGCTCTCGGGAACCAGTTTTGAACTTAAACATACCATTTAATTTCGTTTATAAGCCGGTTACGAACCTCAAACTATAGTATAACCGTCCACATTGAACACCATAACCGTTCTACCATTTAATCGAAATTATAATCTAATTAATCAAACTCAAACAATCATCTAACCTATCCTAAGCGTTCACAACAATCAAATTCACCTGACAAACACAATTTCATCGAAATCAATTCTCTCTTCATCGAAGTTCTGCAACCTACTCAAAACCCACCTCTCATACGACTTAAATCAAAACCGACAACGGGCTTTTCATCAGTTGGGCTATTCGAAACTTTCTGTAAAGCGAATTCAAGTTTCATCATCGATTGTAACTTGAACGAATTGCAACATAGTCACGCACTGTTCTTGAACCTGTTCTTCATTGATTCATTCACAAAACGGGTAATTAGATACACCATTTTGTTCGAATTTACAAGGGGGATCAAAGCCCCATATTTGTTTCCATTAACATAATCGATTGGCATTCAATTTGTGGTTTAATCGATTTAGGATTCTAAGGAATGGGGGAAATCCATTGATTGTGTTTATATGAATTTTAAAACCAAGATAAACCGCGGCCTAGGGCCTTTGTTCACCGGTCACCCACCCATATTCCAACCTTGAGGTCCCGGGTTTGAACCCGGGCAACCTCACATTTCTTTTTGGGGTTTTTCAGCCTTTAAAAAGGTATATAAAATTTTCTGAAAACTATAAAAAATATTTTGTAAACTTTGGTTATTTTTACAGCTATCCTATTATTTTCTATAAATTTATTTCCATAATTACCTTAACAATTTTCTTATAAAATAATATTAACAAATATTATGCGTAGTTTATTCTTATAAAGTTAGACTTTATATAACATTTTAAATCATCTAATTATTATTTGGACACTAAAGGATTTTATAATTATGAATTAATCATGGTTGTTATAGAATTTATACATTTTATAATCCAACTTCACAAAATTGCTATAAAAGATTTAATTCCTTTAAAGTTTCATATATGATATTTTTTCTTAGACTAAGATATATATATGATTTCACTAACCAACGTTATCTAAATATTAAAACCCCCAAATACCAAATTGAAACCCTAGTCTCGTTTAACCATTCAATATATTATTAAATTTTAACCTTGTAAATATATATTTGTTTTAGGTGCATTGTGAAAAACTACGTTGATACGTTGCTTATTATTATTCATATTAATCATTAATTATATATTATTTGATCAAATGAGCATTTCTATACCCCTTTTTATATTTTTACACTTTGGGGTGAAACATATTACTTTATAAACTTTACACTTGTAAACACGTTTGATTCTTGTAAACTTATGGCTTTTCACTTATATGTTGTACTTAGTTGAACTTGGTAGCTACCATGTAATGTCGAACATACGTACAATCATTAACTATTGCTAGCCTAGTGAAGTCATAGATCTATGGACCAGACAAGCCTGCTTGGTTGATCCAAGTACACTTAGCTAATCGTATATACTTTTAAATGTTTGAGACTTGTAAAACTTTGTCGAGGTTTGATTGTGCATTTTGTCTTACATCCCTAGTTTACTTTGTTCTCTAATTTACAACATGAATTGCCATCTTTTATATACTTATGTATTACAAACTATGAAAATCTCACCAACATTATTGTTGACCTTTTATTTTTAACATGTTTCAGGAAATACTCAAACTTGATTTCTACTCTTTGAAGCTTACACATCTAGGAATGGACCTAGATATATAAGTGAAATAAAATGACTTGTTATGTTTATTTTAATTTCTTTGAGACTTATGATTGTAATAGTACAATTGGAACTTATGTTTAGTATATATTGGGTTATTAATAGCGTTATGTGGTTGTGAACGATCTTAACTCTCATTCCTCGACGTTTCCGCCGTCAAGGTTGGGGTGTGACAGATTGGTATCAGAGCCCATAACTATAGGGATCTAGTTTATTAGAAATAGTGACCTAGACTATAGTATGCATGAACCTTATAGAATTATAATTCTATCTTGTAAATTATATAGTTTGCATGCTACATAATGCTATGCCCTCTTATGTGCAATTTGATGCCTTAGCACAGGATTGCCTAAACATTGTTACTTGTCTCCCTAAACTTAGCTTTGACTCTTTGACTCTCCCCGAACATGAAATATCTTAATCTTATTCTCGTCAACACGTGGGAACTTATGCTTATACTTATGATTTGGATCTTTAGACGTTATGTCTAATCTATATAAATCTCATCAAGGTTTTGATTTCATGAACCTAAGAAATTTGTGTGACACATAGACACCTGTATTCTGGATTTCCTGGCAAAAGGCCCATGGGCTAAGGCAAGCATATCGCATAAATCCTACAGGACTAGTTATGCTTACCTGGGGATTTCTAGATGAGTGATAAACTATGGTCAACACGCACAAACTTCTAAGGCGAATGGGTCAACTTACCTTGACGTGTCAACGTTTCCAAATGGTAATGCGTTACCAACTGGAACCATCCCAAGTGCCTTACAACTCTTGCCTTATTCTTGTTAATTATAATCCTTGTTATTCTATTTCTCGTGTCTAACTCATTTTGCATATTCCAGCATGTCTCGTCATCATGGAAAGCGTGGAAGTTCCGATCGTAAGCTAGCCGCCATGATCGCCCGACAAATGGCTGCTATCATCCCGACCATGGTTGCTAACTCAATAGCACTTTAATGACCAACTCCAACAACAATGGAAATGGTCATGGAGAGAATAGCAACAACCAAAACGGGAACAATCATACTTGCACTTTTAAACACTTCAACTCGTGCAAACCCACTAGCTTTAATGGAAAAGAAGGAGCCACTGGACTTCTCGAGTGGTTTGAAAGTATGGAGAACACATTCATTGTTAGCGAGTGCCCCGACGAGTTCAAGGTTCGCTATGCCACAAGTGTTCTTCAACAACGAGCACTAACTTGGTGGAATAGTGAAAAGAGAAACCGTGGAACTGAGGTTGCAATGGCGTTGCCCTGGGAAGAATTTAAGGATATCATGATCCAAAAGTTCTGCTCGAGGAGCGAATTGCAAAAGCTAGAGGAGGAGTTCTGGAACCTCAAGCAAGATGGTGGGAATCACTTGGCTTATTCCACCCGGCATCATGAGTTGAGTATGCTTCTACCACACATGGTGGACACCGTGCCCCGTAACATCGCGAAATTTATCAAGGGGGTGCCACCTCAAATTCAAGATGTTGTGGTCGGTAGTAGGCCCCAACTTTGGAGGAAGCGATTACTATCACTGCACATCTCACTGAGAATCATATAAGAGCTGGCACTATGTCGGCAAAGGGGTCCAAGTCTACTACGAAGGTGACACCCGAGGCAACAAAGGAGGTAAGGGCCGAGTCATCTTCTCAAAACAAAAAGCGTAAGTTCACCCCGACACACAACTACGCTGTGACCTTCCCAAATGCCCCTAAAAAAATAGTGGTTGCGAATCAAACTCCCATGGCTAAAGCCTATGCTGGTCCACATCCTATGTGTAACACGTGCAAGTATCATCATTCAAGCAACATTCCATGCCGAGTCTGCTCATTGTGTGGCAAGTATGGACACTTGGTAACTACTTGCCTTCGTGCGCCAAACAACACTACCATGCTTACCAACCGAACCTGCTATAACTGTGGCGAGCCTAGTCATATTCGTCCGCAATGTCCTTGCAATGCGGGAACTATGCCACCGGCTCGTGGAAGGGCTTTCAACATCAATGCCAACCAAGCTCAAGCCAACAACGATGTGGTGAATGGTACGTTGTTGAACTCCTTTTAAATCGTTTCTTGTCTTATAAAAGTTTCCAAATTGTGTTCATCATACCAATAATGGATTATTACCAAACAGGTATGTACCTTGTAAATAGTCATTATGCTTCTGTATTGTTTGATTTAGGTGCCGATAGGAGTTTCGTGTCCCTAGAATTCGAGCCTATACTTTCCAAACCGCGTGTTAACCTGGAAAAATCTTTCACGGTCGAGGTCGCCGATGGAAAATCTATCGTCGTTGACATTGTAATGCGCGATTGCACCTTAAGCCTTAACGAACACGAGTTCTTCATCGACCTTATTCCTATGCAATTGGGAAGCTTTGACGTTACATTGGCATGGATTGGTTAGTCAAGCATCGTGCGGAATTCTATGTTTCGAGAAGTGTATCCGAATTCCTTTACCGACTGGTGATACTTTGAAGGTCTTTGGGGAGAAATCATCCCAAGACTCAACTCATGTCTTGCATCAAGGCCCGCAAATGCTTATGTAAAAACTACATGACTTTCATGGCATATGTAGTTAATATGAAAGCCAAGGGTAAGGAGTTAAGGACATTCCTGTTGTGTAGGACTTTCCCGAGGTTTTTCCCGAGGATCTTAAAGGGTTACCACCTGTACGAGAGGTTGAGTTCAAGATTGACTTAATCCCTGGTGCGAACCCTGTGGCTAAATCACCTTATCGTCTTGCACCGTCTGAAATGCAAGAACTAGCTAGTCAATTGCAAGAGTTGACCGATAAGGGTTTTATTCGCCCTAGTTCATCACCGTGGGGTGCACTTGTATTGTTTGTGAAGAAGAAGGATGGTTCGTTCCGTATGTGCATCGATTACCGAGAACTCAACAAGCTTACTATCAAAAACCGATACCCTCTTCCTCGAATCGATGATCTCTTCGATCAACTCCAAGGGGCAACTCATTCTCAAAGATCGATCTACGTCTGGGTATCACCAACTACGTGTTCATGATGATGACATTCCAAAAACCACTTTTCGTACTCGATATGGACACTACGAGTTCATGGTCATGCCTTTTGGTATGACCAATGCACCTTCCATGTTCATGGATCTCATGAATCGAGTATGTAACCGTATTTGGATAAGTTCGTGATCGTGTTCATTGATGACATTCTTATTTAATCCAAGACGAAAATCGATCACGAGGCGCACTTGCGACAAGTTCTTGGACTTTTGAAGAAGGAGCAATTATACGCCAAGTTTTCCAAGTGTGAATTTTGGTTGGAGGAGGTTCAATTCTTAGGGCATGTGGTGAATAGCCAAGGAATTCACGTTGATCCTGCTAAAATTGAAGCCGTGAAAAATTGGTGTGTTCCCACAACCCAACCGAGGTTCGTTCTTTTCTGGGCTTAGTGGGATATTATTGTAGGTTCATAGAGAATTTCTCGAAGATTTCTAAACCACTAACGGCGCTAACCCAAAAGAATCGACTCTTTGAATGGGGACCCGAGCAAGAAGAGGCTTTCGAGACATTAAAACGCAAGTTGTGTAACGCTCCTATTCTCACACTTCCCGATGGAAACGATGACTTTACCGTGTATTGCGATGCTTCTAATCAAGGTCTTGGTTGTGTTCTCATGCAACGAGGCAAAGTTATAGCATACGCATCAAGGCAATTGAAGGTTCATGAAGTAAACTACACGACTCACGATCTTGAACTTGGTGCTATGGTTTTTGCATTAAAGATTTGGTGACACTATCTATATGGGACGCAATGCATAGTCTACACCGATCATAAGAGTCTCCAACACGTGTTCAACCAAAAGGATCTCAATATGAGACAAAGACGTTGGATTGAGTTGATAAGCGACTACGACTGCGACATTCGCTACCATCCTGGAAAGGCGAATGTTGTAGCCGACGCGCTAAGTCACAAGGTCCACAACAAGATTGTCTCGCTCCAAGAAATTCGAGATCGAAGGCAATGGTTTGATACGCTAGGAGAATTTGATACCGAGAGATTCATGTGGATGTTAACGAGGCTACTATCATGCTTCAAAACATAAGGATCGATAGTGACCTTGAGTTATGCATTCGCAGGCTCAACAAGCGGCACTAACCGACGAAGGGAAAGATGAAGATTTGATGCCTAACGTTCGGTCATAACTGGAGACAAAACTGAATGGGATGTGGTACTTTTATCGACTTTGGATCCCGAAATGTGGTAACCTTTGATATTCATTATGAACGAAGCTCATCAAACCCATATTCCATTCATCCCGGCTCCGATAAGATGTGCATGGACCTGCGGGGTCATATTGGTGGCCTGGAATGAAGAAGGATATCGTTTTATGTTTCCAAGTGTTTCACGTGTGCAAGGGTCAAAGCCGAGCATCAACGACCAAGTGGTTTACTTGAGCAACCTGAAATCCCTATGTGGAAATGGGAACATATAGCCATGGATTTCATAACCAAGTTACCTCGTACACCTCGTGGTATGATAGTATATGGGTCATTGTTGACCGTTTGACCAAGACAGCACATTTCATACCCATACGAGATACATACAAGGTTTCAAGGCTTGCTCGAATCTACTTGACGAAATTATGAGTCGTCATGGCGTGCCTTTACACATTATTTCCGATCGTGATGCTCGTTTCATTTCACACTTTTGGTCTTCGATGCAAGAACTCTTGGGTACTCATTGGATTTAAGTACGGCTTACCATCCTCAAACCGATGGTCAAACCGAACGAACAATCCAAACTCTCGAGGATCTGCTGCGTCTTGTGTCCTTGACTTTGGTGGTGATTGGGATACGCATTTACTGCTCGCGGAATTTTCGTATAACAATAGTTATCACTCAAGTATCAAGATGGCACCATTCGAGGCTTTGTATAGTCTTAAATGTCGATCACCGATCTGCTGGACCGACATTGGTGAAAAAATTTCATCACAGGTCCTGAACTTATACAGAAACGACCGATAAAGTCTCCACAATCCGCAAGAACCTTGAAGTGGCAAGAAGTCGACAAAAGAGTTATGCCGATAAGCGTCGTAAGCCATTGGAGTTCCAAGTTGGCGACATGGTTCTTCTTAAAGTTTCACCGTGGAAATGTGTTGTTCGCTTTAGCTCCAAGATTTATAGGAGCTTTCAAAATCTTGAAAAGGATTGGGAAAGTGGCTTATCAACTGGAACTACATTCCGACCTTAGTGGAGTTCATCCTGTATTCCATGTCTCAAATTTGAGAAAGTGTTTGGCCGACGAGAGTCTGCACGTTCCATTGGAAGACATCCAGATCGACGAGTCATTGCACTTTGTTGAGAAACCTGTTGAAATTATGGATCGTATTATGAAAAGACGAGAACCACAACTACTCCAATCGTCAAGGTTCGTTGGGAGAACAAGTGTGGAGCTGAGTTCACTTGGGAGTGTGAGGATCATATGAAGGAGAGATACCCGCATTTGTTTCGCCTAGTTCATTCTTAATTTCGAGACGAAATTCTTTTAAGTAGGGGAGACTGTAACATCTTGTATTTTTGGTTTAATAAAAAGCTTGCATCATTAAATTCTTGTAAGGATCTTTGTGTACATTTATGGAACTTATGGTTATCCATGTTTATTTCTTGATTATCATTTAATTTATGCAAGTTAGCAATTAAATGATTAAATTATATAATAATAATAATAAAAATAATAAAAATAATAATAAAACAATAATAATAATAATTGTAAGAGTTATTAAAGTTAAAAGATGGTTATAATTGGATTTAAGAAGTTAAGGGGCCCTATTGTCAATTTAGAAACTTTGAAAATAAAGTTTAAGCATAAAATATTAAAGGTTGAAAACTACAGGGACTATTTGTGTAAAAATCCAAAATAACTTCTTTGTCTCTCCCCGCAAAACCGGCGAAGCTCCGACGAGCCCCAAAACCCACCATAACTCTTCAATATCAACCCCAAATCGTTCCAATTGCTCTCGGGAACCAGTTTCGAACTTAAACATACCATTTAATTTCGTTTATTAGCCGGTTACGAACCTCAAACTATAGTAACCGTCCACATTGAACACCATAACCGTTCTACCATTAATCGAAATTATAATCTAATTAATCAATTCAAACAATCATCTAACCTATCCTAAGTGTTCACAACATCAAATTCACCTGACAAACACAATTTCATCAACATCGAATCAATTCTCTCTTCATCGAAGTTCTGCAACCTACTCAAAACCCACCTCTCATACGACTTAAATCAAAACCGACAACGGGCTTTTCATCAGTTGGGATATTCGAAACTTTCTGTAAAGCGAATTCGAGTTTCATCATCGATTGTAACTTGAACAAATTGCAACATAGTCGCGCACGGTTCTTGAACCTGTTCTTCATCGATTCATCCACTAGCATGATCCATTCACATGAAGACTTCATACGATTAAGTTTGAACCGTTTCTCAATCATTATTGACTAAGAACTATGCAAACAACCACAAACCTATATAGTTAGTTCAATATACTTTACACACAATAAACAATGAAACATTAAACTTATAAGCATCATCACATATTGTATTTCATTCAACTCATTCATTACATATGTTAGACATGATAGACATTTACATTAAGCTCATAAACTAGATACATATGTATCAACAGTTATGATAATCGAAAACCCTTAAACAATTTTGGTTTAATGTGCCTAGAAGATGAAACTCGACTAAGTTGCAGGTTCGAGTATCAATGATGATCGAATTCAAGGTGCGTGTGTGTTTCAATTGAAATTGAAGTTACAGATGGTTCAAATGGGTTGATTAGAAGCTTTACCCTTGATTAAATAGGTTGAATTTGATCATTTCATATCGGATGGTTTGAACATTGATTCAGTTGTTTCCGCTTGAGTTATGATTGATCTGTACGTTTCTTGTTTTAATTGATGAGCCTTATATGATCGCAATGATCACACAGATGGCTTCCAGCATTGAATTCGATTGTATCGGTCCAAGATGAGTTGAAACGGATTGAATTTGAATGCTTAATTTGGTTTCATTTCTTTACACAGAAACATGGTTTTTAATTTCGAATTAATATGGTTACAAGTTCGAAACTTGGTCGTGAGGGTTGAGGACCGGTTTATTTCATATAAAAATGATGGATTTGTGTTGTTTGGGTGTCGCTGGAGCGATGGCCGGAGTTCGTCGGATGAACAGGGGAGGGACAACGGTGAGATTGGTTTGTGTTTAAAGCAAAGTTACACATTTGGTCCCTAAAGTTTACCATGTTTAACATTTCATGCACAAGCTTTGTAAATTAAGTTTTAAAACCATTAACTTTGTAAACCATATTTAATAACAAAATTTTAATTTATAAGGTCTTTATAACTTTTTTAATTTTATAAGAAAATTTTACAATTAAATTCCAATTATGTAACTAAAACTCATAATTTAGAATAACTCTATAACTTTTAAAATCCATGTTTTTAAATGATTATTCCATTTATTTGTTTATAGAATATTATAAAAATTATAAATCTAATCATTAAATTATTAAGGTGGTTAATAATAATCTTTATATATTTACTTATCTTTAAATCTCATAGAGATTTTAAGGTCTTATTTATTTTTACTTAATAACTAAAATTCATATTACTTATAAAGTTGTATAAGTTTATTGAATTCATTTTATAACTTAATAAATTTTAAATAAAACTTTCCATTTATTATTTGTTGTAAAATGATTAATAAGTCTTTATAACTTTATGAAAATTATTTATAAATAAATTGGTATTACAAGTTTATTACGTATTTGATATATTTGATCGATTAAAGTTATACATAATTTAATAATAAAAACTCAAAATAAGTTCGGGTTTGGGTTTTATCTCAGAAAATAGCGGATGTTACATATAGGTCCTATAACTTAGAGATGATATCTGATTTTGAGTCCTTAAACATCTTAAAAGTTGATTTCAAAAGAGCTATAAAATGATTACGAAATTAAAATAAAAGATTTAGAGAGAAACCATTTTCACTCTTAGCATGACATACCAACTACAGAACTCAAACAAAGACCATATCACTAAGTTAACTGAATGCCAGGCTGATCTTGTGATTAGCAAACCCAAGGGAAAGAAATGTATTTTTGAAGAAGAGACATTCAAAAACATAATATCCTCATCCTGCATGCAAAAATATGTTATCTAAACCAGCAAGGACTGGGATAGACTAAGATAGCTCCTCCATACACTACTATCTATAAGATCTCGTAGGCGTGAAATTTGTCAAGATGAGTTTTCACTCATAGACCCCATGGAAGAAGAGGATGAAGATGAGATAGGGAAGGACGGATCTGAGATGAGTGAAGAAGATCATCCTAACAAGGGTCACTATTCTCTTGAGGAGAGGAAGAAACCAAGGATGACAAAGTCTAAGAGGCAGAACTTGATTAGAGCAGCCAAAAGAATATCAAAGAAGGCTCAAGAGATCAATGCCACATTCAAATCCAAGTAGAAACAAGTCTATGTCTTTGTAGGGTTTGAAATGGTGAAGACTGCGGACTCAACTCTGAACTCTAGTACTAAAAGTTCTAGTTCATGTCCAACTCATCCCTGTGAAGGAATGAAGGATGATAAGATGTGTACCACTGCTACACATTCTGAACCATCCACCTCCAAGAGCAAGCCTCACCTTACACTACTAGAAGATATACCTTTAATTACATCCAATGCGTGTCATAAAAGGGTATAGATCCACACAAAAGTTTGTCAAGGAAGCCCCAGTCGAAAATGAAGTTGACACGCATTTGTGTGTCACGTGTTTATGACACATTCTTGACACACGTTTATGAGACGCAATGTGTGTCAAGGATTTTTTTGTCATAAATAAATATGACATGCTTTTTATAATACATACATGTCGTTGTTTTAAAAATATTCCCGTTAAGATTTTAAACCTACAATAAAATATCTATATGCCGGTCATAACTGCTTCATCACATCAAACAAAATAATCTACCTATATTGCAAGAGAATGTTGTTTCATACAATATTTTATAACACATCAAAGTCAACAACATTTCATTTCAAGTTTGGTACAAAATGTCAACGGAAAATATAGTTTGCGACAAAAGTTGACCATTCTTTGTAGATTTCATCAATATCAGCATCTGTGTACTCATCTCTTCTTCCTTCAACCTGAAAACCAAGAAAAAAATAGAACCATATAAAATTGAAGTTAACAAATTCATTTAAACACAATTAGGCTTACATTCAAATTTCAACTCCTTCATCAACCATAAAAATAAAATTTCGAATTCATGGGATGCAATATATCCAGTTTAGATACTTATGCTACTTGAGGGCTTGGAAAATTCTTAGTATATAAGACTTAACAGAAAAAGAAAGGGTCGTATCTAATGACTTAAAAGAATATGCTACTTGGAAGTTCTAAATATTCAACTAAGATAAGTAAAACCATATGTCAACTTGATTCGACTAACTTAACCATAAAGTTCTAAATATTCAACCCACTCTTGTTTAACAAACTTGATACAAATAAAAACACGAGACATTCAAGCTGTTCCAAACAAAAAATAAAGAAATTAAGCAAACACACTCTAGCTTCCTCTTTTAATGTCAACATAAGACCCTTTTTCTATTCTTCGAGTATATAAATTAGAGTATATAGTATCATCACATAAATACAACAAATTGAGTAGGTTGGTTAGCTTTAGTAATGGGTCAAAATGGGTAATATTTACTTTTAAGTAACTACACTTTACTGTTGCTTAATATTAAAGTTGATCATAATAAATGGGTATCTTGTTTTCTGAGGCTTGATGGATTAATCTGATGAATAAAACACATCAAAGTTTGATTATAATAAATGGGTACTTTGTATTCTGATTACAATTCTGGATCTAAATGACACATATTAGTTGCTAAATTGCAAGAAAACTAGTTCAGTTTTGTTACCAAATTGTGTTGTCAAAATTTGAACCTAAACACTACATAAAGGTAGTCCAAAAAAAACCTAAATCACAATAATATTGCTACCAAAAATGAACTTGAAATGCAGTGAAGTGCAATATGAAGAAGGACTATAAACACAACTTAAATGAAACTAGTAACAAAATAATAATACTTAAAACGTACAGCAACAAAGTAGCATGAATCTAGCTTGAAACCAACATGAAAACAGTGACACAACAGCAGCAAAACAACTTGAAACCAACATGAAAATAGCAGTAAAACAGCTTGAAACCAAATAACACAACAACAGCAAATTAAGCAGCATTAAAGTAACATAAAAAGAAGCAGCATGACAGCATGAAGCCAAACAACATCAAAACAACATTAAAATAACATATAAACAGCAGCAAAACAATTAACAAAAACATCATGAATTCAGCACCAAAACAACAGCAAAATAGCATAAAACGGCACCAAACAACAACAAAACAAACATTATTTTAGGCTTTTGGTGGATCAATTTTAGACTTTTTCTCTATTCATATTAGATCAACATATATGGTTCTATTTTGTGACTCCTTTAGGTTGCTTGTATTTCAAGGGGGTTATTAACAATGAAAGAGGCTATTGCATCAGTTCTACAAAGTTACTCATTTGAAGACCAATTATGCTAGATGTAACAATAAGAACTAATGCTCTAATTACCCAAAATAACACTGAGATTATCAAGACTACACAATCCAAATGCTATAATTAACCCAAAATAAGAACTCATTCAACCAAAGAATACATTAAACTATTTTACCAAATTGAGTCAAAGTGTAATTTCAACAGAGCTATCATAAACCTAGTTCTATAAAACTTCGTTTCAAGAATTTGAGTGCATCTCAAAGGCATCAATAATCAACTAAATTATCCCTAACTTTAGGCACATGATTATGTGATTATGTAATTACATCAATTAATAAATCAAAAAGGCATCTAAACCTTGATCGCTATCTTTATCGAGTTGCACATCCTGCACTGAACTCACACTATCAAGCATTACAACCTTAATATGCTATGAACTACCTATAAAAAGCCAATCACTACCAAAAATTCCCACTAAATATCAAATGCCAAAAGTAAAGAATGAAATGAAACAAAACATACAGATGAACTTTATTAAAACTAACGAAATTGGTTTCAATTTCATGTGTCTGGCCCCATCCTTCGTCTTTATAGCCACCACGGAGTAACCCTATCACCATCCTTCACCAAAAAGAACGTCATCGTTCACCAACAGCCGCTTGCCAGAAAAAGAACGCCAACAAAACAAATGAAACATCATCAAAACAAATGAAACAACATCAAAACAAACATCGACTAAAATGGAACAAGTGAAGCAGTAAAATCATAACAAAAAAAACCTAAGAACATACCTTATGGTTGAATTAAACATGTCGGAGTAACAATTGGAGCCATCGATCACGGAAAGACTATATATTGATCCCGAAAGGTCAGTCTCCAAAATTCTAAAGTTGTCAAAACTTTCAAAGAATTAAAGTTCAAATCTAATCTTCAAAAGATTTTGTATGGTCAGGTATCAATAATTTGGTGTTTAATTGATCTACATGTATGATTTTATATCATGACTATCATGAAACAAGTTCAAGTTTTTTTTTTGTGTTTTGAATTATAGATGATTGGAACTAGATGAAGTTTATTTTGGATGAAAAGATGCAAAACGGGAACCAGAACTAAGTTTGGTGAATCATGAACAGTATGGAAGAAGAGAGATGGAAATCGGAGCCCGAGAAGCGAAGAAATGCAATAACCGAAGGTTCAAGACTATGTTAACTTAAAATGGGCATAACTTGGGGTAGGAAAAGAGTTACGAGGCCCACGACTTGTCAACGGAAAGCCCGTAAAAAGTTACATGTGAAAATTAAAAATTCATAGTGGCTCAGCGTATGATACGCCGCCCTGGGCGTATCATACACCGGCTGGTGTATTGACGGGCGTATCTAGGGACGTATTGGCCAAAATTCCAGTGAGTTGGGCGTATGATACGCCGGGTATCAGCGTATATACGCCAGTGGACTAACAAATTCCTATTTTCATGGGGTTTCAAGATATTAAAATATCAACAACTCTAATTCGAAACCCAACTTTTTCAAGACGAATTCAAGGGCTTTGAAGGTATCTTGTGAGTATTCCAAGCTTCCCAATTCATGACAACAATCATCATTGATTGTCATCAAGTAAAGCTCGAAGATTCAATAGTGATAATGCGTGGCTAAGTTCGTGTGATTGCTTTCGGGTGGAGAGTTCTTATCAAGTGAGTTAGTTAGTTGTACTTAGGGTTTTCATATTAAAAACTTTGTGATTGAATGTATTTGAGGATTTGATTGATTTAAACAATTTGTTTATAAACAAAGTTATTTGCTTTATCATTAGTTTTTGTTTACTTGCATCGTTAGCTCATTGAGAAAGTAGATAACCTGATATAGATGAATTGATGACCTTGTGAACGAATGAGTCTTAAAAGATTGTTCCTTGGTTTTGATCAAAAGCCACTATCTTGAGTCGTGTTGTGAAACCCTGAAATATATATACCGAACGTTTGAACTTATAGAACTTGAAACCCGGAAGTGATTGTTTCTTATTATTTAATCAAATTCATTTAAAGTTCACTGATTTATGCACTTTTGATTATTAATTCATTCAAAGTTTCAATTTTTAATTCTAAAGCTTGAGTCTTTAAGTTAATAAAGTCACGTTAATTAAACACTTTCCATATATTCCCTGAGAAGACGACCTTACTTACCCTTACACAATAAGGTAGCTAAGACCGGTTATTTAACTTGTTTTTGATTGAGTCTCGACAACCAGATCAAAATGGCACCGTTTCCGGGGAATTAATGCGCTTAGTGTTTAATCGTTTCAATTGTTTTTCTTAAAGATTATAAAAAAACCCAAAAGATTTTATTTTTCTTTTTTCGTTTTAGTTTGTTTTCTAGTTGGGTATAACGCGAGGTAGTTTTGTGTATTCTTGTTTGTAGGTACCTATTACGTTAATGCATTCAAGATATTTAGCAAGGACTTCACCATTGCACTTTGATCCCGAAATCAAGAAATCTGCAAGAGAGTATCGTGTGTTTCACAAATCATCAACTTCAAGGATTTCTTACTTCGGGGTCAAACAAGATTAGAAGAGGGTACATCATCAGCCACAACTCATAGGATTTTAGGCCGACTCTCTAGAACACTAGAAAGTAATCAAGTAAGAGGAATGAATAATCCAGGACACCAAAGGGAGCCATACCCAACCAACCTATGGGAGATATCCCATTACCTGTGTTTCCTCCACCTGATGATCCTCCACCTCAACGACAACCACTGCAACCTCAACCTCCTCCCATAAATTTCCAACCAGCACCTAATATGTGGATCCATTATCCAAGTCTTCAGCATGATGGGGAGGGGACTTATCATAACAATGCGGATCATTTTTTAGTCAAAGGTAGTCACCATACTAATTATGTAGAAGATTGGATTGAAGATCAAGTTAACATGGATGTATCAAAGCAACATGATCTTGAGGATATGGAAACAAACCATGATATCAACACCGTCATCAAGGTAGCTATGCTCAACCACCTGTGCACAACAACATTGGCAGTCAACCAGTTAATGGAATATGCAGGACCGTTTAAGGGTACTTGCTTACAACACAACAACACAAAAAGGAGATTTTGCAACAACACTAATAGATCAAATAGGGAACTAGAAACCAGTTTTAGTGAGAACTAAGAAACACAAGTATTCAAGAGACAAAACAAGAACAACACAAGTAGTTAGTTTTCAAGGATGATTTATATTGCTCTCTAGTTCCTTACAAGTGTTTATAAAACAATGGTTTAAGATACAAAGGACTAGAGATACTTATAATACAACCTACAGCCGGCCATATTTTGAAGGCCAACTGGATACATGATTTAGACAACAACAAAATCAATATAGAGTCAAAAGGCAGATTGCCTTTTGACTAGTGACTATGACATGCCATAGCTCACATCCTAATATATTAAAAAAGAATAAAGTACATAAAGTAGAAAGTTACAGACTCAAAACCTCAATGTACACTTACCAAAAGCATGGACCTTTTCACCAACTTATGTAAAGTTGATGTATCATTAGAGTTGCAGCAGAAATGGGCCCAGCTTTATGGAAAAGGTACATCAGATAAATCATGTGTTCAAAAGTCTTCAGAAGAAATCCGTCTTCAAGTGTTGGCTTCGGAAGACTATGTCTCTGAATCTTCGGAAGAATATGTCTCTGAATCTTCGGAAGACTTCATGTTTGGCTTCGAAAGATAATGGTCTTGGCTTCGGAAGATTTCACACTTAGAATTTTTTCTAAGGCAGAGTGTGAAACTTCTGAAGTATTCCACTTCAGTACACTTATGCATGCATGCAGGAGACACTTTGGATGTTTTGAGTTGCATCAGCCTTATATGAAACCTTACAGAATACCTGCCAATCTGGGAGCACAACATCTTGCACCAGCACATGGTGTGGATAGTCACTCCTTCCAGCCATTGCTATCAATTCATCTCCTATTATTCCACCAACACAATGTGGGAGAGCTTTTGAGGTCAGACCTCAATGCTTAGGCACTCTTCCTCACTTTCATGGAATGGCAACGGAAGAACCATACTTGCACATATAAGAATTCGAAGCATCTTGTAGAACTACCGTAGTTAAGGTTTTTCACCGGAGGAAGTTAAGTTGGTACTATTTCAGTTTACACTCAACGATAAACCCAAACGATGGTTCTTATCTTTGCCCTCTGCAAGTACTACACTTGGGTTCAAATGCAGATAATATTTTTGGATGAATATTACACATCTCAAAGAACAAGTGATGCTAGGCGAGCAATTAAAGGTTTTACACAACAATCAGGGAAACAATTTCATGAAGCTTTTCATCTGTTCAAAGAAATGTTAAGAACTTTTCCATATCATAGAATAGCAAAATGGGAACTAATATCAACATTCTATGATGGGCTCTCGCTAGAAGATGCAAGAGATGTAAACTCTACAAGTGCAGGTACATTCATGTTGAACCATGAAGATGAGGATTGCGATATTCTTGAAAAAATGAGGGTTATATCCAAAAGTGTGCACAATAAAGTAGAAGGTCAAGAGGAGCAAATGTGAAGATGGTGAATGATCAAGTTGCTATGAAGAGAATTGTAGTTCTGAAATGAGAAATTGCAAGCCTCAAAGTTGGAAAGAGTAGTGTGGCACATATATCCAATGAGTATGATGCGTACGAGATGTGTAATGACATTGGCTATAAATCGATGACTTGCTATTTGAATGTAGGGAAAAGTGAAGAAGCACATCAAGTTCAAGGCCAAGGAGAAAGGAAGACACATGATATGAACTCTAACACATATCACCTTGGTCTTAGAAATCATCCTAATATTAGATATGGTAATTCTACTAACCAATTGAATCCTCCTTTTCAGGTACCAAATCAATAAAGCAACCAATATCAAGGCCGACAACAAAGCTATAATCAAGGTGGCTACAAAAGGAATAACTACAATCAAGGAAATTACCAATAAGGAGATCAATACCAACAAAGTAATCAAGAACATCAATAAGAGACTTCAACAGGTAATGGTAATGACAATGCAATCCTTGGGGGAATTCAAGACCTTGCGAAGGAGATGAAAGAGTTTAAGCAATTCAAAGAGGTGCAAGAAAAAACCAATGAGGCCATTGCCAAGCAACTAGGACAATTAGCTGAACAATTATCCAGACGGGAACCGGGGAAGCTTCCAAGTGACACAACCAAGAACCCTCACCATCAAGCCTCAAGTTTAAAGAATATGAACATAAACTCGATTAGTATCATTCCTAAATCTACATGTGTTGATTATGATTTAATCTCTACTCCTCAAATAGTTACAACTAATATAAGGAAGGTGATGAAGAAGAAGGAAGTGACACGGGAGACCAATCCTTCCTATTCAAGTTGGAAAATTTAAAATCAAAAATGCACTTTTGGATTATGGAGCCGGTGTAAGCATCCTTCCTGGGAGCTTGTATGACCAATATGACTTTGGTCCATTACATGAAACTAACAAAACAATGGTGCTTGCTGATTCAACATGGAAACAACCCTGGGGGATGGTTAAGAATGTGATAATCAAGCTAGGAGAGTTCTACTATCCTATAGACTTTATGGTGCTTGACTACACACCGGTAAGGATAAATGAACAATAAAAGGTAATTTTAGGTCGACCATTCCCGGAAACAGCCAAAACTCAAATCAATTGCCGAGATGGAATTTTCGACATGACATTCAAAAACTGTAAGTTACTTTTTAATTTGTTTTCAAAATCAATTACATATGTAGTTAACATGTAAGTGAGGATATCACCAAGAAGAATGGTTTTGATCCTTACAGATTTGAGTTTGATAATATGGAAAAAGAAAAGAATGTGAAGGTGGAGCTACCATGGAATGAAAATCCGAGACGAAAGGTTAAGATGGGTAAACCACCGGATCGTAAAAATTCACCGATTGACCAAAGTTTGAGTGAACAAGAGACGCTATCAAGCCAAGAGAAGCATTTATATGAAGAGAATTTGGAGAAAAACACTCAATACGACCACCATAAATGGTCTCAGGTAAGATCTGGCTGAAGACCTAAAACTTAGCGCTTGCGGGAGGCAACCTAAGAACTTTATGGGTGTGCTCACTAGAAACCCTCATGAGACTACAACTCGTCCACTCGGGTCAACCGAGGGGTTCAAAGGCTTGTTGCATATGCTAAATGCAACCGTGATTCCTACGAAAGTGAGTTTTACTTCTTTTATTAGTTTTTTTGTGTCCTTTGATTTGTTTTTTAGCTAGTTCAATCATCCATAAGACACAAGCACTCCAGTGTGGGGAGGTGCACGTCCCTTACTTTAAGCGCTGACTAATGATCAGGTCTATGTAATCCTTCCTTATCTTGCTTATTAATCATTATCATGTTTATTCATATTGTAAAATAATATATTGGGGACAATGTATCTAGGTGTGGGGTTAAGGGGAAGAATTGAAAGAAAAATTTGAACCTTTTTTTAAAAAACTTAGCAACTTTAAAAACTTGTCTAAGTAAACTTAAGTGTACATGGAACTCAAAATTTTGCATACATGGTTAATTGTTACTGTTTGTGCACTTACGGATCCCTTGGCATGTTTGTTTTTGATAATTAAGTAATGCATCCTAATCATGAATCTTCATAAAAGTAGGTGAAAGTCTTAGGTGGTGTAACAAACTGATTATAGAAGACATACATGCTACACATTTTATTACCTCTTTCCATTGCTTTCGTGAGAGTTGTAAGGTTTAATATAAGGCTGACGCAACCCAAACACCCAAAGTCTCTCCTGCATGCATGCACAAGTGTACTAAAGTGGAATGCTTTGGAAGTTTCACACCCAACATTAGAAAATATTCTAAGTGTGAAATCTTCCGAAGCCAAGACCAATATCTTCTGAACCCAAACATGAAGTCTTCCGAAGCTTCAGAGACAAAGTCTTCTGAAGCCAACACTTGAAGACAGATTTCTTCCGAAGACTTTTGAACACATGCTTTATCTGATGTTTCTTTTCCATAAAGCTGGACCCCCTTTCCGCTGCAACTCTGATAAGACACCAACTATACATAAGTTGGCTAAAGGTCCATGCTTTTGGTAACTTTACATTGAGATCTTGAGTCAGTAACTTTCTATTTTATGTACTTTATCCTTTTTGTAACATACTAGGATGTGAGATATGGCATGTCATAGTCACTAGTCAAAAGGCAATCTACCTTTTGACTCTACATTGATTTTGTTGTTGTCTAGATCATGTATCCAATAGGCCTTCAAAGTATGGCCGGCTGTAGGTTGTACTATAAGTATTTCTGGTCCTTGTATCTTATCATCCACTGCTTTGTAAACACTTGTAAGGAACTAAAGAGCAACATACATCAACCTTGAAAACCAAATACTTGTGTTGTTCTTGTTGTGTCTCTTGAATACTTGTGTTTCATAGCTCTCACAAACTGGTTTCAAGTTCCCCATTTGATTTGTGAAGTGTTGTTGCACACTCTCCTCTTTAGGTTGTTATGTTGTAAGCTTGTAACCTTCAACGGCCCTGCAATTAGTATTAGAGCATTCCAGGCTCTTGATATAAGATCTCACCATCTTAAGATCCCTCTCACACACAAAATACTTAACATCTCAAATGGCAGCTATTTCTAAAGCTAATATGGAAACTGGAACTATGACAAAGTCCCCACTCATCACTCTTGATGACTTTGACACTTGGTGGCAAAGAATGGAAGGCTTTATCAAGTCTCTAGACTCAAGAATGTGGGAGTCTGTTGTTACTGGACCTTACATACCAAGCACCTCCTTAACAGCTGGAGGTGGTATGATCACCAAGGTTGTGGCTGACTACTCAAATGAAGATAGAAAGAGAGTAGAAATTGATCAAAAGGCCTTGACATCCCTTCAGACTTCTCTTCCAAACACTATATACAAAGGTTTCAAGAAATGCAAAACAGCTAAACAGTTGTGGGATGCATTGAAATTGATGTACGAGGGTTCCTCTGAAGCCAAGGAGAGCAATAAAGATCTCCTAAATCAGCAGTTTGAAAATTTCACCTTTAAAACAAATGAGACCATGACTCAACAATACTTTAGGTATGTTGAGATTGTGGACACCCTAGTGGATGGTGGAGTAGCTCTTGATAACAGGGATATTGTAAGGAAGTTCATGTCCTCTCTTCCTAGGCAATGAACACACTATTATGTTGTTATCAAAAGAACTGAGAACTTGAAGACTCTCACCTTGACAGAGTTGTATAGGATTCTGAGTGGATACCAGATGGAGATGAACATGCAAGGTTCATTCGGCAACTCCAGTAATCCAATAGGTTCAGCCCTTCATGTGATTGAAAGGGAAAGCATAGAACCCCAACATCATCTCGTATGCTACCCTGAAAACTCATAAAAGGTTCCTTTCATCACCTTCCTTAAGACACCAAGGGAGAACTATACTCAAGGAAGCCCATTCCAAGAGACAAGTTCTTCTCAAGCCTTTGTGTCTTTTGATGAAAGTTGTGGCAGCTTTCTCTTCACCCTTGAAGACCAAGATTGTATCCATCCAGATGATCTGGAGTATATGGAAATAGTCTAGCAAATTGCTCTTCTCACTCACAGAGCCAAGAAGTTCTACAAGCGGACTGGACGGAAGATTCCCACAATACAGCCAGTGGAAAGTTTGGAATGGATAAAATAAAAGTTAATGTTATAACTGTAACTTGATGGGTCACTTTTCTAGGGAGTGCAAGGAACTAAGAAAAAATGGTGGCCAAGCATAATCCAGACCATACTACGCTGATAAAGCCACCCAGAATGAGAAGCCAAAGCAGCATGATGAAGCCAAGGTATTAAAACATCTCTATACTCCTGAATATATTGCTAAAGTCAATAGATACAGGTCCTACAACTTAGAAATGAGATATGATCTTGAGTCCTTGAACATTTTAAAATCTGATTTTAAAAAGACTGAAAATGACTACAAGCTAAAAATAGAGGTCTTAGAGAAAACCATTTCAGTTCTAAAACATGAGCACACCAATTATAGGACTCAAATCAAGGATCTCATAACTAAGTTGACTGAATGCCAGGCTTAGTTTGTGATCAGCAAATCCTGGGCAGAAAAATGCGTTCTTGAAGAAGAGACCTTCAAAAACATGATATCCTCATCCCTGCATGCCAAAGTGTATTATCAGAATAAGCAGGGATTTGGATCTTGTGAGATAGCTCCTCCACACACAATCTTGTCTGTAAGATCACCTAGGTGTGGAACTTGTGAAGATGAGCTTCCTCTTATAGACCCCTTGAGTGAAGAGGATGAAGAAATGATAGTGAAGAATTACTCTGAGAAGAGTGAAGAGGAGGATTCTAAGAAGGGTCACTATGCTTTTAAGGAGAGAAAGAAGACTACGATGACCAAGTCTATAAGGAAAACTTGATCAAAAAGAGCAAGAGAAAAGCTAAGAGGGCTCAAGAGATCAAGGCTACTTTTGACTTTAAGTAGAAACAAGTTTTTATCTCTGTAGGGTTTGAAGTGGTTAAGACTGAAGACATCAACCTAAACTCCTCTACCAAGAGTTTTGGTTCATGTTCAAATTATCTTAGCATCAAGAAGAAGGTTGATCTGTTGTGTACCACTGCTACACAGCCTAAACCATCTAACTCCAAGAACAGTTCACAGCCCAAACGGACTGTTTCAGCATCTATAAAGATGAAGGTGGAGAAGGGATGTGATCAACGTCAGTCTTGTTCTCAAAAGAAGGCTCTTAGGAAAAAGAAGATGGAATGTGTTATGTGTGAGAGTACTTCTCACCTTGCTAAGGATTGTCAATACAAATCAAGAGGTACTTTTCATGTGACCAAGAAAGAGACTTCCAAGAGCTCTAAGAAAAATTTAGCCTCGAAAGGAAAATCTGTTTCCTTTAAAAGCTCCAAAATGAAGAAGAAGGCAAGTGGAAAATTTCCTTCGGAAGAAAATTTGGTCTCGGAAGAAAGGAATACTTCCGAAACACCGAAGTCTGCTGCAGTGTTATTAGGATCTTCCGAAGGTCCAGTCACCAAAACTTCCAAAGTCTCAAAAACTTTTGAAGTATTGAAGGTCAAGTCAAAACTTTCGAAGGTGGTGTGGAAGTCAAAGAAAAACCTAGTGACTGAAAGTTCTCCACCAACAATAGCAAAAGATCCTCAAAGCACAACTATAGGATCTATTACTATTTCATTATCTTCTACTTTTTTTATGAGCCCAAGACTAATAAGGCTTGGGCTTCTAAATGTAACTAATCATTTTCTCTGTGCAGGAACAACTCAAGACAAACAAGAATGTTTGGATCATTGATAGTGGTTGTTCCAGGCACATGACAGGCAATAGGTCATTACTCTAGAATTTTTGAAAGAATTGATGGAGGGCCAGTTGCTTTTGGAGGAGATGAAGGTGGTTACATTTCTAGAAGGGGTAAGGTCACAAATTGTAAGCTCAGCATTGAGAAGGTAAACTTTGTCAAGGAGCTTGGGTACAATCTTTGGAGTGTATCCCAATTTTGTGATCAGAGTCATAACATGCTCTTTACTGAGCATGAGTGCATTGTTCTCAAGCCAGGGTGGTCATTCCTCATGAGCATATCTTGCTCAGAGCCCCCAAGAAAGGGAACATGTACAAGATGGATTTGCAAGAGACATCTCCCTCAAGAGAAATTTCATGCTTTCTATCTAAGCTAATAGTGATGAGTCTTTCCTGTGGCATAAAAGAATGTGTCATGTAAACTTTAAGAACATGAATAAATTGATTAATAATGATTTAGTAACTAGAATGCCAAAGAAAGAGTTTACCTGTGTTGCATGCCTTAAAGGTAAGCAAAGTATCTCACAAGCCTAAGGAAAGAAACTCCATCACTACTCCCCTGAATTTGTTACATATGGATCTCTTTGGCCCCACTAGTGTAATGAGTCTAGGAAGGACCTCTTATTTTTGGTGATCACAGATGACTTTACAAGATTCACTTGGGTCTTCTTCTTAAAACTAAGGATGAGACCCTTGAGATTCTAAAATTTCATCATAGAGACTAAGAATCAATGTGATCACAAGGTCAAAACCATAAGATGTGATCATGAAACTAAATTTAAGAACCAAATCCTTGATACATTTTGTGATGAAAAATGTATTATAAGAGAATACAGTGCTCCCAAGACTACTCAGCAAAGCGGTGTGGCTGAGAGGATAAACAGGACACTGATTGAAGCTGCAAGAACCATGTTGTCTGACTCTAAGCTGTCCATCACCTTTTGGGTAGAGGTAGTCAACACTGCCTGCTATGTGCAAAACAAAGCTTTAGTGGTTAAGACTCATGGTAAGACCCTTTATGAACTTTGGCACAAGAGGAAACCTATCATTGCTTTTCTCAGGTTATTTGGATGTCCATGCACCATCTTGAATACCAAAGATCAAATTGCCAAATTTGCTGAGAAATCAGATAATGGACACTTCACTGGATACTCTTCTCAAGCTAAGGCTTATAGAGTATACAATCTCAAAACTAGAATTGTTGAAGAGTTGGCCAATGTGACTTTCAATGAACACACACCCAGTGTGGCTGGTTTTGGTCCTGATTGACTATTTGATCTTGATTTAGTTACCAACTATTTTAACAAAGCTTGGGAGAATGTTTCAGGATCTATAGATATTTTATCCCTAGGAGATCCTGATCCAAGATTTCAACTTAGAAGACCTTCAAGTTACACACCTTCAAGTCCAGTTGTAACTACTTTTGTAAATGAAGTCTCTATCAGCACAACAATGACAAAATCAGCTGATACATCTGAGATGCCTTCAAATTCCAATTTAGAAGCTCAACAACCAGATAAAGAAGCTTCAATTGTAGAAGAAAATGATGGTGGTAATAGTGATAAAAAATTCTAATGCTGACAACCACTCCATATAAGACAACATCATTGATGTCACACACTCTTTGGATCAAGTCTCTCTTGATAAGTGTGATGATTACGTGGTATAAACATCAATGCCAAATCTAAATTTCTCTAATTTAGATCTCTGTTAGCAACTTGCCATGATCCCTCAGCTAAAGATCCATAAGTCTCATCCCACCACAAATATCATTGGAGATGTTGACACAGGGGTAAGAACAAGTGGACAAAACCATGAAGCAAATGTTTGTCTTCACTCTTTTTCTTATCCAAGATAGAGCCAAAAAGATTGATGAGGCTCTAAAGGATGGAAGTTGGGTTAAAGCTATGCAAGAGGACCTGTTTCAATTCAAAAGGCAAAAGGTTTGGAACCTATGTCCTCTTCCTCATGGGAAGATTATTATAGGAACCAAATAGGTGTTTAGGAATAAGAAGATGATAGAGGAATTGTCATCAAGAATAAAGCAAGACTAGTTGTTCAAGGGTACACACAAGAAGAAGGAATTGACTATAGTGATGTTTTTGCTCCTGTAGCAAGACTGGAAGCTATTAGGATATTCTTGGCTTTTGCTGCGTCCAAAAACTTCAAGGTCTATCAACTTGATGTCAAGTGTGCTTTTCTCTATGGGGAAATTGATGAAGAGGTGTATGTCAAACAACCACCTGGTTTTGCAGATCTTGATCATCCTGATTATGTCTGTAAGCTTGATAAAGCTCTTTAAGGGCTGCACCAAGCACCAAGGAAGTGGTATCAGACTCTATCTCAGTATCTCTGCAAGCATGGATACAAAAAGGGGTACTATAGATGGAACTCTCTTCATCAAAAGACAAGGAAATTACTTGATGTTAGTTCAAGTATATGTAGATGACATCATCTTTGGTTCACCTAATCCAAGGCTCTGTAAAGACTTTGAGAAGCTGATGAAGGACAGATTTGAAATGAGTGCCATAGGGGAACTCAATTTCTTTCTGGGAATTCAAGTGAAGCAAGTTGAAGATGGCATCTTCATAAGTCAGTCAAAGTATGTTCAGGATATACTCAAAAGGTTCAACATGACTGATTGTAAGATTGCTAAGACATCCATAGCAAGAAACCACTCTCTTGGACCTGCTCTTGAGGGGGAGTGTGTGGATGAACACCTTACAGGGCTATGATTGGGTCTCTTATGTAGCTTAAAGCTAGCAGGCCTGATATCATGTTTCCCACATGTATTTGTGCAAGATATCAAGCCAACCCCAAGATGTCACACCTTATCACTATCAAAAGAATTCTAAGATACCTTAAAGGTGCCTCAAGACTTAGTCTTTAGTATCCTAAGAATTCTAAATTCAATTTGTATGCTTATACAATAGTGATTATGGTGGTTGCAATATAACTGCAAAGTCTACATATGGGGGATGTCAGTTTTTTGGTGGAAGGGTTGTCTTATGGCAATGCAAGAAACAGTCTTGTGTCTCTGCATCAACTGCTGAAGCTGAATACATTGCTGTTGCAAGCTGCTATGCTCAAGTGCTTTGGATTCAGAATCATATGCTTGACTATGGGTTAAACTTCAAAGAGACTTCCATTCACAAAGACAACAATAGTGCTATCTCTATCATAGAGAATCCTGGGCAGCGCTCAAGGACAAACACATCAATATTAGGTATCATTTAATTAGAGATAACTTTGAAAATGTATTAATTAAACTAGTTAAAGTTAACACAAATGAACAATATGTTGATCTGTTTACAAAAGCCTTTGATGAACAGAGATTTAAGTATCTTATATAAGCTATTAGGATGATTAACTTTGAGTAGCTTTTTCTTAAAACTAATTCATATTATTTCTTAAAATCTGTGCATCCTAAGTTGTATAGTTTATCACCTTATAAGCTCATGTTTTCTTTGGATAGAAATCTTTTGAAAAATTTCCTTTGATTATTTCAAAATTTTGATCGTTCGGAAGATATGATTTTATCTTCGGAAGAAACTTATGCATTCAAAACAAATAACTACCTAAGTAATTTGTCTTTGGAATACATTTCTGAAATTCTTCCAAAGCTTAAAACCTCTCTCAGGTACTTATATGTTTTCAAAGACAATTCCTTCCGAAGAAAATTAACTCTCAGAAGCTTTGTTCTGTTGAACAAAATGTCCAAGTCTTAATTCTCTTGCGAAGCAAATTTTTCAAAACTCTTAGGAAATTCATCTGAAGCCATTTTGACTTCGGAAGCTTTTTCATTAAAACTTTTGAAGACAATTTACCTTCGGAAGCTTTTTCATTAAAATTTCCAAAGACAATTTACCTTTGGAAGCTTTTTCGACTTCCAAGAAAACTACTTTTAAGCAAAAAGCAAACTACTTTTTCAGAGGTGGGACCGACATACGGATTTCAAAGTTAATCCTCTTTTATTAACTTTGTCTTAATTCATTTTCATATATAAACCCAACGGTTCCCTCTCTTTCTATCATCTTCATCTTTCCTCCAAACCAAAGTTCCCAAATCTCTCACTGAAACTGCCTTCGTTCATCTTTCCTTCACCTTTAAGCTTTCTAAAATGGCCAACCTTAACCGAAGAAATGACCTAGATTTCTCCATGTAGTTACACTGAGAACACAACCAAGTTGCTCCATTAAACTATGAGAAAGATCCTCACATCTCAGAGGTTTGTCATTTCTTGGATTTGTCTAACTACTTCACCTCCCTTACCATTGATCATGTTCTTTATAAGGATCATTTACTTGATTTCTGGAAAACCTATCAAGAGGTTGTTCTAGATAGGGAGAAGGCACTGTCTGCTACAGTGCAAAGGAGGACAAACTTCATCACTCTAGCCGGCATAAATACTCATGTATAGCTGGATGATGAGGAAGGTGAGTTGTTCTTTCCAAAAGAAACTGTTAACCAGTCCTTCCAGTAGCAGGGCTATAAAGGGGATTTCTCTATAAAGACCTTCAGGATAAGAAAGGTCTCATCCCAGTGGAAGTACTTGCTACATGTGGTCATCCACAACTTATCCAACATGCATGAGGGTTGGGACCATATTCCTAAAGATCTTTCCTTTATAGTGCATGGGATAGTTCAAAGGGTCAAGTTCAGGTACTCTCAATTTGTTTATACAAATCTGCTTGCTAACTTGGATTCCTTAGAGTATTACATGTTTCCTAGATATGTTAAATACATTCTCAACTGTGAACTGGGCTCACAATTGAGGGAAACATGTAATATTCTTAAATTGGGACAGATGAAGCCCGACATCTTTAAAATTTTGAAGAAGCCAATTGTTGGCTTCTTAAGGGATAGAAACAGCCCCTGTCCCAAAAATATTAGAGCTCATTGCTCAAGGAGACAAACTAGCACACAGGCTAGTGTTGAACCCACACCTTCTACATCTCAACCATCAAAACAGCCACAAATCACCCTCACCTACAAAAGAAAAACCAAATGAACCCCTGCTCAAACTATTGGTCTGTGCAGGTCCTCTTATACTCACCCGTACAGGTTAAAATGGATACTGGAGCTCCCACTTCTCCTGAGAAGCAAACCACTCCCATTAATTCAAAGGTTAGTGCTGAGGTTCCTCATACTCAGTCTGATGAGCTCACAAGCCCAAATGCCTTAAGCCTTCACTCTGAGTCTCAAGACTCAAGTGAACAACCTTCAGGGGACAACTACCATCCCCAACCTTTAGACTTAAACCAACCCATTCCTATCCTTGACCTCTATAGTAATGAGGACTTAGGTTTCAGTGAGTATTATGAGTCTCTCTATTCCTCCCCTACTCAAAGAGAGATGAGTGCTCCTGACTCCCCTGAGTCTAGCCTACATCAGTCACCTATCATTGAGGTGGATCCTTCTGAACTTGTTTAGGAGATCCATATGGAAGAGGCTCTCACTTCAGCAAGTGATTACATCACTCAGACCACAACTATGGCAACTCAGCCCATTGACACTTCAACTGAAGCTGTCTTTGAGAAGAGGAAATCCAGTAGCTAAGAACTCCATGCTGGTGATGAGAGAGAAGATTTAGGTCCCATTCTCTCATCCCCTAATGATTCTTTTGATGAAAAAGAAGGGAATCTGAGGCTAAAATTGCACAAACTGTTAAAAACATGCACCCACTTAGTCTCAAAGGTTAGTCACCTTGAATCTCAGGTGACTACCCTGTAAAACAAAGTCAATGATCAGCAATTTAAGATTTCTTATCTAAGGGAAAAACTAGTTGGGAGACCTCTAAGAAGAGCTCAACTAGGAACACAAGAACCTGTGAATGTGGATGACCTAACCTCTAGTTCATCTATGCAAGTGGATGATGCTACCAAAAAAGGGGAGAAAGTCATCACAGACACAGAACCTGGGAGTTCTTCATAGAGCATGGACATTGAAGACTCACCATCTTCATTTGCAACTATCCATACTCAGCAACTTCTTCAAGTGCACATTGATGTGGAGTCTATAGACTCTTTTATTCAAAGTCATTTTGAGGAAGGAATACCAAGGGCAATGTCATCTCCACCAACTTCAAATCATATTATAGGGTGGATGTATGATGAAAATAGAAGAGCCCTTATCATTTAAAGAGTTCAAAGGCAACAAGAAGTCTTCAACTTTCAGACTTTGAACTTCAATGAAATTCTTGACCTTCTCAGCATACCACTTGTCAACCAAAGCCAATCTAGACAAGCTGACAGACTGGCTCAAAGGATTGAAGACAGGATCACTACAGAGTTCAGCTTCAGAAGAAGACTAAGGCAATCAGGCAATATCATTGGTCAACTGGATGTTGAGGCAGACCCTAAGATTAGCTTTATAGGGAAAACCTTGACTGAAGGCCTAGTGGTAGAACCTGAGAGCCCTATATCACCATTAACTACTACAGAGGTTCATTCCCTTGATGTGACACTTGCTGGTGAAGGTGCATCTCAACCTCTCTCTAGCTAGAGGTTGGAAGCTACACCAAGCAATGAAGGCTAAAGATCTTTCCACCCTGAGTAACAAAGGTCTGTGAGTGACAAAGGGAAAAGAAAAAATGACTTATGAGGAGATTGAGGAGGAGGAGAGAGAGGAAAAGGAAGCTAAAGGGAGAAAGTTCTTCTACTGGGTCTGCAAGAATAATGGAAGCTACTATCAGGGCTGCCCCTAGGCCAAACACTCAGGATGAAGAGTTGAGGGCAGTTAGGATCAACTACTTGCAGACCAGGAACTATGACATTGACAATATCATCTCCCTCCCCTTAGATGAATTAAATGAACTGGCTGACATCGAACTATCGAAGGAAAGAAAAGAGGCAGAGGATGCAAAATTACTTCTTCATATCAAAGAAGAAAGAAGACAGAAAAGACTCTACAAGCATGTGCTTACTCTCTTCCCAGTTCAAGAAAGTCTTGTATAAGAGGATGTGGTTCCACAAGAACCTGAGGTAGACAAAGAAAAGGATAGGATTAATATGATCAACTACCTGAGTGTCATAGGCCTCTATCAGGCTGATGCACTTCTTCCCTTACCCTTTAATTACATTGAGTTTGAGTACCTCAAACAACTTGAACTTGAGATAATCAAAGAAAGAAAGATCAATAAGAGGAAGTTAAGGGAAGAAGCTGCAAAATCAAAAGCCATCATCCAGAAAAGCAAGAAGAAATCTGCTGATATGCAGAGGATGATGAGCTTCTTGAAGCTGTATGGATTCTATGAAAGGAGACTTGGTCCTATGTCTCTGTCCACCATGGATGAGCACATCAGCGTGATCAAGCAGAAGATTCAAAGAGGTGAACTTGTTGACTTACACTCCCCACCAAGTTAGGTCCCTCTGGAAGTGGAGATTAAGGTTGAACCATTTGAGACAACACAACCTAAATCTCCTGTTAAGCCTCAGAAAGCTTCTAGTTATGATCCAAAGAAGGGTTCTGTCCCCTCTCAATCTGAACTTATAAGAGAGGAAGACCCAACTGAGAAAGACAAAGAAGATCAATCAGGTGTTTTAGGCTAGTCTTCTTAGTTAAAAGGTTCAAAGAGGAGAAAAAGGATGGCTTCCAGACCAAATCCAAAGAAGAAGAAGAAAGAAGCATCCATCTCCAAACCTCAGGATGAGTCAGAACATCCTGAGGATGTGCAACTAGAGGATGCTCCATCAACTCCAATTCAAATACCTCCTCTAGCATCAGTTAGAAGAATCTTGTCCTGGATATACACTACAAATCCAGAAAGATGGCATGTCATCAGAGATCAAGGTATTGAAAGTGTCTACACATGACAAGACATGTTCAATCTGCCTCTGCATGATCTCTTGCACATGAGAAGACATTTTGAGAGTTTGAGTGATCCTGATCATCTTATGAAGAAAGGGATGGTTATCATCATGATGAGGACTATAAATATATGAAGCCTTCAAGTGTTTTGGTACCATCAGAAAATATTCTAAGTTTGAAATCTTCCAAAGCCAAGAGCAATATCTTCCGAAGCCAAACATGAAATCTTCCGAAGCTTCAGAGACAAAGTCTTCCGAAGCCAACACTTGAAGAAAGATTTCTTCCGAAGACTTTTCAACACTTGCTTTATAGATGTTCCTTTTCCATAAAGCTGGTGCCCCTTTCCGTTACAACTTTGATAAGACACCAACTTTACATAAGTTAGTGAAAGGTCCATGCTTTTGGTAATTGTACATTGAGGTCTTGAGTCTGTAACTTTCTACTTTATGTACTTAATCCTTTTCACAATATATTAGGATGTGAGCTATGGCATGTCATTGTCACTAGTCAAAAGGCAATCTATCTTTTGACTCTATATTGATTTTGTTGTATCCAGCTAGCCTTCAAAGTATGGCCCACTATAGGCTGTAGTATAAGTATTTCTAGTCCTTGTATCTTAGCATCCACTACTTTGTAAACACTTGTAAGGAACTAGAGAGCAATATACATCAACCTTAAAAACCAAATACTTGTGTTGTTCTTGTTTTGTCTCTTGAATACTTGTGTTTCTTAGCTCTCACAAAACTAGTTTCTAGTTCCCCATTTGATTTGCTAAGTGTTGTTGCACACTCTCCTCTTTGTGTTGCTGTGTTGTAATCTTGTAACCTTCAATGGTCCTGCAAGAGTTGAGCCTAATTGAGAAACTCATAGTATACTATGAGTTACTTTATTTCTTTGTATAAGAGGGAATCCACGTTGTGCATTCGAGTTAGAACTCGTGTAATCATACATATCAAGATCATAGACCAATGTGTGCATAAATAAGATAGAGGCATTAGGATTAGCCATTTGTTAAACCTTCTTTTCAATTCCATACCAACATAATCTCCCTATAGATACCATGTTGAGCCCCAACTTGTCATTTCAAACCAAAACAATAAACCCAAAAGCCTTAGCCTTTTATGGAACCTTAGGGGATAAAGTCCAATCCATAAGATATTTTGAAGAGTGATGGCAATACCAGTTCAATCATAGTAAGGTTATTCTTGAGAAAAAATAGAAAATAAAAGAGAAAAATATGAGGTCAAAATGACCAAATTATGCAGCAACAAAAAATAATGTGAAAAATGTACAAGTAGTGCAAGCAAAAGAATTAGAGTAATAAATGGCACATCTATTATGTTTAAGTTGGATTTCATTCTCCGTTAGCCACTCTAAAATCCCATTCAATCCCACATTAAACCCTAGCCTAACATCACCACCCAAGAAACACCTCTTGACTTTTATATTATATTGTGTCAATTGATAGCGATTTGATTAATATAAGAGCTTATGATTAGTATGTGCATTCGTGGTTTAAAAGCTCCATAAACACTAGTATATCATCTCTAGTTCACAAAATAAACCGAGATGAGTGTTTATTGTGAGGAATGTGAAAGCATGAATGTTCGAAGCAAAAGGTGAGTATATCTCAGCCAAAGATTTCAAATGAAAATAGTATTGAATGATTAGGTTGTGAATATTACATCATAAAGTTGAAAACTAAGCATGTCTTGGGATCTTACTTGTTTAAGATAGTGAAAATGTGGCATGTGTGCTTAATTAGGGAGAAGTGTGCAAATAATTTTGTTTGAGGACAAACAAAAGGTTAAGTGTGGACATGTGATCATGTGTCAATAATCTGGTGTTTATTGATCTAAATGCTTGATTTTACATCATGATTATGGTGGAACAAGTTCAAGTTGTTTGTGTTTTGGATTATAGGTGATTGGAGCTAAAGGAAGCTTATTTTGGATGAAATGATGCAAAACGGGAAACTAGAACTAAGTTTGGTGAAACATGAAGAGTATGGAAGAAGCGAGATAGAAATCGGAGCCCAAGAAGTGAAGAAATGCAAAAACCAAAGGTTCAAGACCATGGTAACTTAGAGTTACGGGGCCCACGACCTATCAACGTAAAGCTTGTGAAATGTTACATGTGAAAATCAAAGATTCACAGGGGCCCAACGTATGATACGCCGCCTTGGGCATATCATATGCTGGCCGTGTATTGGGCGTATCTAGGGACGTATTGGCCAAAATTTCCAGTGAGTTGGCCATGATATGCCGGGTATCGGCGTATCATACGTCGGTGGCCTAACAAATCCCTATTTTCATGGGGTTTCAAGAAATTAAAAGATCAACAACTCTAATTCGGATTCCAACTTTTTCTAGTTGAATTCAAGGGCTTTGAAGGTATCTTGTGAGTATTCTAAGCTTCCCAATTCATCAAAAACAATCATCATTGATCGTCATCAAGTAAAGCTCGAAGATTTAATGGCGATAATGCGTGGCTAAGTTCATGTGATTACTTTTAGGTGGAGAGTTCTTATCAAGTGAGATGGTTAGTTGTACTTAAGGTTTTCATATTAAACACTTTGTGATTGAATGTATTTGATATTTAATTGATTTAAACAATTTGTTTATAAACAGAGTTATTTGCTTTATAATTAGTTTCAGTTTACTTGCATCGTTAGCTCATTGAGAAAAGTAGATAACGTGATATAGATGATTTGATGACCTTGTGAATGAACGAGTCTTAAGAGATTGTTTATTTGTCATCACTTCGATCAAAAGCCACTATCTTGAGTCATGTTGTGAAACCCCAAATATATCTAACAAACCATTGAACTTATAGAACTTGAAACACGGAAGTGATTGTTTCTTATTATTTAATCAAATTTGTTTTAAAGGTCATTGCTTTATGCACTTTTGATCATTAATTTATTAAAATTTTCATTTTTTAATTCTAAAGCTTGAGTCTTTAAGTTAATAAAGTCACGTTAATTAAACACTTTCCACATATTCCCTGAGGAGACGATTTTACTTACCCATACACAATAAAGGTAGCTAAGATCGGTCATTAACTTGTTTTTGATCGAGTCTCAACAACCAGATCATTGTAGAAGAGGAAGACCAAGTGACTAGAAGTTCTTCGGCAACAACAACAAATGATCCTTAAAGTCTTAACATAGGATCAATTACTGTTGCATTGACTTTAGTCCATTTTGACAAGCCCAAGAACAATGAGGCTTGGGTTTTGAAATGTAACCAACCTTCTCTTTTTTGTGAAAGAAAAACTAAAGAGCAAGAGGAATGTATGGATCATTGATAGTGGTTGTATGAAAAGACTAAAGAGAAAGAGGAATGGCTCTTTCCTTCAAACGTTCAAGAAAATTAACGAAGGGCCAGTTGCTTTTGGAGGAGATGCATAAGGTTACATTACTGGTTGGGACAGGGTCATAAATGGTAAGCTTAGCATTGAAATTGTAAACTTTTTTAAGAAGCTTGGGTGCAATTTACTAAGTGTATCCTAATTTTATGATTAGAGCTCTTCACTAAGCATGAGTGCATTGTTCTCAAGCCCGGGGTGGTCATTCCTAAAGAGCATATCCTGTCAGAGCCCCAAGGAAAGAGAACATGTACAAGATGGATTTTTAGGTAACATCTCCCTTAGGAGAAGTTTCTTGGTTTCTATCTAAAGCAAATAGTGAATAAATTGATTACGAATGATTTGGTAACTAGAATTCATAAGAAAGAGCTTACACATGATGATCAAAGCAACATCCAAGGTGTCTAACAAACCAAAGGAAAAGAACTCCATCACTACTCCCCTACACTTATTACTCATGGATCTCTTTGGTCCACTAGTATAATAAGTCTAGGAAGAACCTCATATGGTTTGGTGATTACATATGACTTCAAAAGATTCACTTGGGTTTTTTTCTTAAAAAAGATGAGACCTAAGATGTTAAAGAAATTTATTTTGAAAACTGAGAATCAATATGATCACAAGGTCAAGACTATAAGATATGATCAAGGAACTAAATTCAAGAACCAAATCCTTAACACATTTTGTGATGAAAAGGGTATTACAAGAAAATATAGTGCTCCCAAGACTCCTCAGCAAAATGGTGTTGCTGAAAGGAGAAACAAGACATTTATTGAAGCTGTAAGAACTATGTTGTCTGACTCTAAACTACCCACCATTTTCTAGGCAAAGGTTGTCAGTACTGACTGCTATATTCAAAATAGAGTTTTATTTGTTAAGACTTATGGTAAGACTCCTTATGATCTATGGCATAAAAGAAGACCTTTCATTGATTTACTAAGATCATTTGGATGTCCTTGTACTATCTTGAATACCAAACATTTTATAGCCACATTTGATGAGAAATCATATGATAAACACTTTATTGGATACTCTTCCCAAGCTAAGGCTTATAGAGTATACAATCTCAAAACTACAGTAGTCGAAGAGTCAACCACTATGACCCTAAATGTGCACACTCCTAGTATGAATAGTTGTGGTCTTGATTGGCTATTTGATCTTGATTTAGTTACCAACTGTTTTGACTAATCTTGTGAGAATGTTTTAGGATCTACAAATTTCTTATCAACAGGAGATCCTAACCCAAGATTTGAGCTGAGAAGACCAAACAAGAATACTACTTTAGCTTTAAGGGTAACTAACCATGTAGATGGAGTTCCTATCAGCATAACTATGACAAATTCAGCTGATGCATAGAGTGACATTTTAATTATATATATATATATGTATATGTATATATATATGTATATCCCAGGGGAGAATTATTTTACAATTTTTGGGAAAAATACTCTTGGGGAATTTAATTGTTCAAAATTTTTAATAAAATGTCATCTTTAGAAAACTTTAAATCAGATAATCTCATAATGACACAAAGCCGGTTTGACTTTTCAAAAGACTTTAAATTCGATAATCTTATAACGATTATTAAAGGTAGCAAATAATCTAAAGAAGCATGTTCCAGATCTCAGTAATCATGAACAAATTCAAAAGCTTCTTGACTCGCTTATGTCTGCATGGAATCATTAAGTTAAAATGCTGAAGTAAGAAAGAGGTTATGTCGATACAAAACTTATGGATATGATCAATAGACAAAAATCTCTAGAGCTGGATATCAAAAGAAACGAATTTCAGTAATCCGTATTCCCACATCAAACCCACGTGCTTAATACTAATCTTGTTTCTTCTGTAACAAGTATACTTGATTACAAAACAGACATGATTGAAAAATTGAAGTTATTAAGAACTGATACAGATTTAAATTTTGAATGTAGAGAAACTATTGAAGAAAACTGTGAAGCTTTGAGAGTTGATAATGACAGTAAAACGGAGTCTGTGAGAACCGATGATGATAAGGCTGGAAAGGCTGGAAAAGCTGATAAAAGAGAGAAAGAATCTAGGCTGACGAGATGCTGAAGGTTAAAGAAGAGAAACAACAAAAATCACAAGGGTTTGCAACTGTGAAAAGAGCTCAGTTGTAGAACGAACAATCATGGGTCTTCCTTATGAGACTGTTCAGGATATGTGTTCTTCTTTCAAAATTCGATTATTTGGGATTTATAAGGCAAACAAATTGTTATTGGAAAATAAAAAAGAATTAAAAATAATCAATCAGGAATTAAAGAAAAATGAAATTGCTTTTTCAAGGAAACGTAACGAAGCATTAGCTGGAAATGATCTTTTAAGAAGAACCATTTTGGAGCGTAACATTGAAATTAATATTTTGGGAGAAAGAGTTGTTTTAGCTCAATTTGAAGCGACACAGCTTCAAACAAAGCTTGATAAATGGACCTTTTCACACATGAAAAAGGATGAGCTTATTGCTAAACAACAAGGGGCACGGGTAAAACATGGGATTGGATATCATTCAGATGGTGAAACTATATTATTTTAAGTTACACCTCTATCTACTTTATGTTATTCTCTAATTCCCAAACTTCTTTCAACAAATGATTGATTGAAGCTGCAGAAATTAATTATTTAAATGTAGGTTTAAGCAGCATTAATCTTAAAGAGGTTAGAGATGTGCAGGATTCTCCTGTAGGTTGGGATTCCTCCGGTAGGGATCTGAGAAGAAGATTAATGATGATTTCACCATTGGTGTTTCAAAACAAAAATTAGTTTCTTCTCTAACCTTCTTCAACAAATTCAAAACATGTAACATTCATTTGTTTATTCATGTTAGGTTTGTCAAAGAAGGAACAGTTGTCGAATCATCATGCAACTAGAATCCTATAACTAAAGCTGACATAATAGGAGGTGTCAATCAAGATCCGTTGGAAGCTGATTTGTGTATCTGAGACTGGACAAGCTCAGATGATGAATCACACATAGAGGACCGTGTCAGTTCATCAAAGATCAAGATATCACCTGAAATTGTCAAACGCTTCTAAAAGCTGAATCAAGACCAATACGGATCTCTTCTCTAACTGCAAAACAAGTCACTCAACCAGTGAAGATCTCACTCACTGTTCAACACAACAAACATCAAAACAAGCAAGAGTCTGCAACAACCTCAAAGCAATCTCCAATTCTAAATGCTTTACATGGGTCAGTCAAGCATCCCCTTTCATAGGCTTGTTTTGAGTGTGGAAAGGAAGATCATGTGGTAAAGAAGTGCCCTCAAAGACTTGCTTCGAATGGTCAAGGCAAAAAAAATTTCTTCTCTGGATCATAGTCTACAAGGGATGTCCCGGTTGGTAAAGGCAACACGGGTTGCTTCTCTAGATCAAGAGGTAAAAAGCACACATCTTTGAATGGTTGAATGAAAACCCTTCATCCAAACCTTTTCATGTGAAGCCAGTTTCACATGATACAAAGATGAAAATGACAATGGTTCAAAACCAAATTCTTTTCCTTCCAGTCTTAAATAGAAAATGATTTCCAAATTTAATTCATTCAAATCCAAATTAATTGAACCAAAACAAATTTGGCAAATTAAAAAGAAGGATACAGATATCCCTGATATTTCAACAAATGTGTGCCGAAGTAGGTTATTTATCTTGATGAAAAAGGAACTTCCAGTACTACGTTGGCATGGGTTCCCCTCTCTAACTAATTTGTTAATGAGTGCAGGAGCAATTCAGGAGGCTTGTAAGTAATCCTTTTCACTAACAGAGATTGTTCGTAATTCAAATTTTAGGCGGAATAAACAGGTTAAGGTCATGGTATTTTATCCACAATCTGGATTTTTATCTGCACAATTATAGTTCTCACTTCACAATCACTACATATTTCTTGATAATTCATTTCTTATCTTGATATTAGTGTAGTTTGTAAGATCTTTTTTGGTAAATTTCTATTTTTGCATAGTTTTATAAAAAATAATAAATTAATAATAGAATATATAAAAAGAAACATGGTTTGTAAAAATAAAAATTTAGGGGGAGAGTATATCAAAATTAAAAAAAATGAAAAGAAAATTGGGAACTTGATTCGAGATGACTGAGAAATCATTGTATATCATCTTGAAATTCTTGTTTTGCATGACTTGCGTTTTAAAATAAGAAATGATAGTAACTGATGTTGTTATTTGATTCACATCTTATTTTTAATTGAAAATAAAAGAAAAACAAATAGATTCTTTAATGATATGCTTGGTAGACTTAGCCTGAAGAATAAAGTAGACATCAACATAATGATTTAAATTAAAATCTATGCTTTAGGATGTCTGGATTTACGTAATCATTTTGGCTGCACGAAAACAGAGTCCCAAAAAAAATTAGATTGAGAATTGATCTTTCACCCACCCTGATATGAATCATATAAGTTCAAGTCTTAGAAGAATAAAGTAAAGACCACTTCCGAAGTATGATAAAAAGAAGAAGTTTCCAAGCCTTGGAAGAAGTAGCCTCTTCCGAAGTATAAGTGGCTTCGGAAGTACTTACTCTTTCGAAGCCATTTAACCTTTGGAAGTATGGTCTCTGACACTCTGCTACAAACTTCTGATACAGCATGGCTTCTTCCTAAAGAGCCATGTTGTTGACCATACTTTATTCTACTGTTTACCTTTTTATGATAGTACATGTTACCAACTTTAGTTGGTGACAAAAGGTAAGTCAGGGACATGTCCTGACTACCATATCTCAGATAAGACTTTATCCGAGATGCCTTAAGCTATAGACTTGTAGTATAGGCTTTAGCTAAAGGATCCCAGCTGGTATCAAAGTATATCCGGCTGTAGATAGTATTATATATAGGTTCTCCTTGTAACTCATTGTAACACATCATCTGCTTGTAAGAGTCTTGTATTTTGAGTTGAGAATCAATATATAAAAGTATCTTGAAATTATCTTTCTGTGTTCTTTATTACTTTCTATATTGTGATCAACTCTTATTGATTCTTCTTATACCCGAGTGTTGTTCTAGGTGAGTTTGAGAGAAAATATTGTGTTTAACTGACAAACACCGATCCTGCAATTGGTATCAGAGCAACTCAGGCTCTTGATTGCATGATCTCACCATCCAAATCAACCTGTTTTTACTCCTCCCTACCACTCACTCACTCAATGGCCCTTAACAAATCCGAGGTAGAGATGGGAACAATGACAAAAGCTCCTATCATTACCCCTAAAAACTTCAGGTCTTGGAGTAGAAGAATAGAAGGCTTCATTAGATACCAAGACAACAAATTATTGAACTCCATTGGCAATGGACCGTATAAGCCAAAGATGGCATCACCTGGTGGAAATGGTGCCATGATAGAGAAGGCTGTCGAGGACTATTCTGATGAAGACAGAAAGAAGATGGACATCAATAGTAATGCTATGACTATTCTCATGACTGCAATACCGAACTCTATTATGGTGCGGTTCGAGTATTGCAAGACTGCCAAAGAATTGTTTGATGCACTTGCCCAGATGTATGCTAACTCCAACGACTCAAAGAAGGACTCACTGAAGCAGCAGTTCGAGAACTTCACTCATGTTGCTAGAGAGACCCTCAGCCAGCAGTAATTCAGGTATATGGATCTTATCTCTTCCTTCAGTCTGTGAAGATCACTCCTGAATTCAGAGATCTCACCAGAAAGTTCATGAGTGCTCTTCCCAACGAGTGGACATTCTACTGTGTCTCTATCAAGAGAACAAAAAACAAGAACACTCTTTCCATGACTGAACTCTACGGCATCCTTGATGGATATCGCCTAGAGATGGAGAGTAAGAAGGGCCACCAAACAAGCAGACCCATGAGTCTTCCTGCTAGCAACGCTTTAATGGTTGCTGAAGGCTCATTAACCCCTTAACCTCAGCACTACCTGACATACCAGCAGCCATCCTGCTCTTCTGGACCTTACATCACTTTTCCTGAGACTCCAAGGTCTGAACAGGCTCAACACAACTCCTTCCAGGAAAGTTGTGCCTTTGTTTCAGGAAGTGGACACTCAGGAGATTTTCAATACTATTTTAATGATCTTGAGTGTTTTAATCCAGATGATGTAAAGTACGTGGACATTGTTCAGCAGATGGCACTTTTAACTTACAGAGCGAAGAGTTCTTTAAGAGAACTGGAAGGCATTTCCCTCAAAACCCAACTACCAGCAAGTTCGGTTTTGACAAGACCAAGGCAAAGTGTTACAACTGTAACCAACTGGGTCACTTTGCAAGGGAATGCAAGGCTCCAAAGACCAATCTGGGAACCTCACAGGCCTCCACACATCCCTCAACCTCAAATCCCACTGAGAGGTCAACTGAAACAGCTGCAATGGCTCAAGAAGTTGATTGGAGCTTCATGGTACAGAATGTGACTCCTGCTCAAGCTCTTATGGCTGGAACAGATGATGCCTAGGTATATGAACATCTCTACACTCCAGCCTGTATAGCCAAAGTTAAACTCTATTAGGATTACAATATGGAAAGCAGATCTGATATTGAGTCTTTAAATATTCTAAAATCTGGTTTTAAAAGAGCTGAATCTGACTATCAAAAGAAAATTGACGAGTTAGAGAAAACTGTATCTCTTTTAAAACATGAACACACCCACTACAAGACTCAAATCAAGGATCTGATATCCAAATTGTCTGAGGCTCAAGCCCAGCTTGTCACCGCTGTGGCTCAGGCCAGGAAGCATGCTATTTCTGAGGAGAACTTCCAAGTATTCTTGCATCATCCTCCTATTCCAAACTCTATTATCAGAACAAAAAAGGGTTGGGAACTAATGAAATTGCTCCACCATATTCCTATGAGTCTATTAGGCAGCCTAGATGTGGTACTGAGGAGCAAGAGGTTCCAACTGATGACCCTTCCTTTCCAGAGTTGAAGGATGAGGCATCAATAGAGGCCACCACAGGAAGGAATAGGTAGACGTACCCATCTCCTCCTGTGAGATCAAATCCTAACCACTAAAGCCAGAAGAAGCAAAGCTAAAGCTGCTAGAAGAACTCCTAAGAAGGTGACCAAGTCCAAACTGAAAATCGACCCCAAGCAGAAGGGCGTCTTTATCTCAGCTGGATTCCAAGTGTTAAGTACTTCTGATTCTGGAAAGGAGTGTAATACCAGTATTCCTGTCCTACTAAAGGATCAGAAGTTGAAGGGAAAAGTTGCTGATGAAGAAAGGAAACCCAAGAAACAGCAACCCTCACTTTCCCAAAAGACTAACATTGCATGCATCATGTGTGGCCTGCAAAATCACATGGCAAAAGATTGTTACTACAATCCTGCAAGCACACATTATGCAAATAATGTTAGAAAAGAAGGAGTCAGGGAAGGTTTCACTTTTGGACCTTTTCATACGCTTCAAGTGTTGAAAAAAGGAAATTTAGTTTCCGAAGCCAAGTTGCTTTCGGAAGAAACTCCTTCTTCCGAAGGGAAAATGGCTTCGAAAGCAAAAGCTATTAATGTTCGGAAGAAAAAGAAAGCTCTTTTGAAACCATCCGAGAAGAAGACTGCTTCAGAAGAAAAGGTGGTGAAGGCTTCTTCCGAAAAGAAAGAAGCTTTGGAAGAAGGCCATGCTGCAAAAGCTTCAACAAGCTCATCCTCCAAGGTCAGCCAAAGGATGGACTGGAAGATCAAGGAAGACGCTGCAGCCCAAACCTCTTCTTCAAAGACCTTTATTGAACCCCCATGCATCATTTGTTCAATCATGTCATTATCTTTGGAAGAACCCAAGACCAACAAGGATTAGGCTTCCAAACAAAACTAACAATCTCATCTTATGTGCAGGGACATCCATTTGACAAGAACAACAATGTCTGGATTGTAGATAGTGGATGCTCCAGGCACATGACAGGGAACAGATCTCTACTTCAACAGTTTCAGAACTATGATAGAGGTCCTGTCCAATTTGGAGGTGAGGCCGGAGGATATATTTCTGGCAGACGGAGTAATCCAATGGTAAATTAAAAGTTGACAAAGTTCACTTTGTCAAACAGCTTGAACACAATCTATTAATATTTTCTCAATTTTGTGATCAAAAGCACCAAATGCTATTCATAGAACATGAGTGCATTATCCTCAAACCAGGGATGACAATCCTCTGGAATTGGTGCTTCTTAGATCTCCTAGGAAAGGAGATATGTACAAGCTAGATATGAACAATGCTTTTCCAATGGGTGAAGTATCATGCTATCTTTCCAAGCTGATAGTGATGAGTCAACACTATGGCATAAACGTATGTGTCATGTAAATTTTAAGACAATGAATAAATTGGCTAAAAATAACTTGGTACATGGTTTGCCTAAAAAGGAGTTTTTCTACAAAGATAACTGTGTTGCATGCCTGAAAGGGAAACAACACAGGAAATCTCATAAATCCAAATGTGTTAACTATATCACTACTCCATTACACTTATTGCACATGGATCTTTTTGGTCCCACAAGTATAATGAGCATTGGAAGGAAATCATACTGCCTTGTGATAGTTGATGATTTTAGAAGATTCACATGGGTATTCTTTTTAAGAACTAAAGATGAGACTGCTGAAACATTAAAATCTTTTATTCTTAAAATAGAAAATCAAATTGATCACAAGGTTAAAATAATTAGAAGTGATCAAGGGACTGAGTTTAAGAACTTCGTTCTTGACTCATTCTGTAACTCAAAAGGGATTTCCAGGCAATATAGTGCTCCCAGAACTCCTCAACAAAATGGTGTTGCTGGAGAGGAACAGGACACTGATTGAGGCTGCTCGAACTATATAGCTTATTCAAAACTACCTCTAACATTCTGGGCAGAGGCAGTCAGCACTGCATGCTATGTGCAAAACAGAGTTCTTGTAGTTAAGCCACATGGAAAAACCCCTTATGAGCTATGAAACAAGAGGCCACCGTTTATTGGCTTTCTAAGGTCTTTTGGCAGTAGGTGTACCATACTTAACACAAAGGACATTAACAAAATTTGCTGAAAAGTCAGATGATGCTATCTTTGTTGGATACTCTTCTTGCTCCAAAGCTTACAGAGTATACAACATTAAGAATCAACAATTTGAGGAGTCATATAGTTGTTAATAAGCACACTCCTTGTGTTAGGGGGAATGACCCTGATCATATTTTTGATTTAGAATTGTTTTCAAACTATTCTAAACTATCTTGTGAGAATGTTTCAGTTGGAACAGGTGCTTAAAATGATGCTAATGCTACTGCTAATGATTAACTGTTTGAGCTTCCCAGGCCTAGTCCAAGTTCTTCAAGTGCTGCAATACACCAAGCTTCCACTATTCACAGATCTGATAGTTTAACCATATCAAGGAACAGTGAAGCTTCAACAAGTGAATCACTTACTAAGCCTCAAAACTCATCAGGTGATCCACCATAACACCATGCAGAAGGAAGTATTATTTTGAAGGAACGGGCAACTGTTAATACTACTTCACAGCCAACTATTGATGATGTTTCTCATTGATTCAATCAGTCCTCATTGAATGACTTTGAAATAGCAGCTGGACAGAGTGTTCAGTTCCTGAGCAGAATATGTCCAACCTAGATTTATCTCTGCAACTGGAAGTGATTCCTCGTCTTAGGATTCACAACACTCATCCAACTGAGAACATCATAGGGGAAGTCACTGAGGGTGTGAGAACAAGAGGACAGACTCATCAAAGGAATATCTGCTTGTACTCATGCTTTCTATCTCAGATGGAACCCAAGAAGGTAGAAGATGCCTTGAAAGATAGTAGCTGGCTTGAATCAATGCAAGAGGAGCTGCTTCAATTCAAGAGACAGAAGGTATGGAACCATGTCCGCTACCATCTGGTCAAGTACCTATAGGCACCAAATGGGTTTTCAGAAACAAGAGAGATGATAGAGGCTTGATCATCAAGAATAAAGCAAGACTTGTAGTTCAAGGATACACTCAAGAGGAAGAATCGATTATACTGATGTCTTTGCACCAGTTGCAAGACTTGAGGCAGTTAGGATCTTCCTTGCTTATGCTGCATCCAAGGACTTCACTGTCTATCAACTTGATGTCAAGTGTGCATTTTTATATAGGGATATAGATAGGGAAGTCTATGTATGCCAACCTTAGGATTTGAAGACCCACAACACCCCAACTATGTGTGTAAGTTGGATAAGCTCTATATGGGTTGCACCAAGCACCTAGGCTGTGGTATGAGACTTTGTCTTAGTTTCTTCTAAAGAATGGCTATACTAGAGGTACCATTGACAAGACTCTCTTCATCAGAAAGTCTGGAAAGGACATCTTGCTCGTTCAAGTCTATGTTTATGACATCATATTTGGTTCTTCAAATGACCAGATGTGTAAGGACTTTGAGAGCATTATGAAGAAGAAGTTTGAGATGAGTTCCATGGGAAAATGGACTTTTTCCTTGGAATTCAGGTAAAGTAAATGAAGGAAGGGTTCTTCATTAATCAATCTAAGTATGTGTCTGACATCTTAGAAAGATTTGAAATAAAAAATTGCAAGCCTGCCAAGACACCCATACCCAGAAACCATAATCTTTGTCCTGACCTTCAGGGGGAGGATACCGATCAATATCAGTATAGGGCAATTATTGGTTCTTTGATGTATCTAACAGCCAGTAGACCTGATTTCATGTTTGCTACTTGCATTTTTGCAAGATATCAGGCTGCTCCAAAGGTGTCTCACCTAGCTGTTATTAAGAGAATCCTCAGATACCTCAAAGGAGCACCTAAACTAGGTCTCTGGTATCCCAGAAACAAGGATTTCAATCTCTATGGATACTCTGACAGTGATATGGAGGCTGCAATGTTAACAAGAAATCAACATTAGCAGGATGTCAATTTCTTGGTGGAAGGATCATCTCATGGCAATGCAAGAAACAATCATGTGTCTCTACATCAACTGCTGAAGCTGAATACATTGCTGCTAGCTGCTGTGCTCAACTGCTATGGATTCAAAATCAGATGTTAGACTATGGATTTAACTTTACGAGTACTCCTATCCATATTAACAACAACAGTGATATCTCCATTATTGAAAATCCGGTGAAGCACTCCAAAACAAAGCATATTGACATCAGGTATCATTTCATTAGAGATATTCATGAGAAAAATCTAATTAAGTTAATCAAAGTTGATTCAAATGAACAATATGCTGACCTGTTCACCAAAGCTTTTGATGAACAAAGATTTAAGTATCTCATAATAGCTATTGGGATGATAAACATTGATTAATTTAATCTCTTTTGAAAACCTTTTTAATGTGTAATGTCTTGTGTCAATACAATTTAATCCCTGTTACAAAAGATTTTTCTGACATTTTTTAAGTGTAAATTCTTCCGAAGAGAAATTAACCCTCGGAAGTTATTTCTATATCTTCCGAAGCAAAATTTCTCAAAGGATAATTTTTCTTCTCGGAAGAACTTTTGGTCTCGGAAGAAGCGATTGATTACATATCAGATCTACTTCCGAGGTTTACAAATTCTCTATTCGGAAAGCAACTCTAACCTTCAGAAGCAAAGTTTTGGCTTCGGAAGTAAGAATTGCCTTCGGAAGACAAGTTACCTTCGGAAATGTTTTCCACTCGGAAGAAAGATTCTACTATGTTACGTAAATCTCTTGGGCCCCACTCTGTAAAAAGCAAAATTTTGTTAATGATGTTGAATTATTTAACTAATTTTAACCTTACCGCCACTGTCATTTCATCCACTAAACCATCACATCACCTTATCCTAACCTCCATTACCGCCTTCCCACACTCTTTTAAATAATCTCTACTGTTCAATTTTATCTTCTTACTTGCAATTTTACTACCCTAGAAATGTCTCCTCTCCAACTTTACCCAAGCTCAAAATCATCTATATTCACCTTTCCCAAATGGCACTTAACCCTCAGCATAACCAAGTCACACTTCTTGATTCTTCAAGAGATGCTGACTTCTCTGAAATCATCTCCTTTCTCACCCAATCAACCTACTACACTGCCCTTACCGTTAACCCCACTGTTTACTCCAACCAAATGGCCGAATTTTGGGGAAATGGTCAAGTCGAACCCTAAATGGGATTCGTGTACTACGGTCCAGCATCTATGGACAGGATTTGATCGTCACTGAACAACTCACCAGGGAGCACCTTGAGCTTCATGATGAAGGAGCTCCTACTGAATTCCCTAAGGAAGATTTGGATAGCACTTATATCCTAATGGGATATGATGAGAGGCCTACGCTTCAATTACTCACAATTTGTGTTTTCAAATCTGATAGGGAATCTGCAAAGAGAGACATTCTTCATGTATCCTAGATTCCTTCAACACATAATCAACTGTGAGTTGGACCAGAGCATGCTTGTCTGTGTAACTGCTCTGATTGTTCCCCACATGCGGCCTACCATCTTCAAGACCTTGAAGAAGATGTCCACCAACTTCACTGGAAGTCACACTGCTCTGCTTCCGGGTATGATTAAGCGCATAGCTCCTCGTGACATCCCTGCTCACCCCACAGGTGATGAACCTACACTAGCAACCTCCACGACAATGCAAAAGATACCTTCTCCACCCATCACCATTACATATCAGAGATGCCCCAAATGAACCCTTGTTCAATCTTCTCTGATTGAACAAGCCCCTCCTGCTCAATCCAAAAAGACTAGAGTGGAAACATGGCTACCACTCAGTCAGAGGTCTCTCCATCCTTCTCTTTTAACCTCAATTTGGGTTTTGAGTTTCCTCAGTCTCAAACCAGGAGCCCGATACCCAAACCAACAACCCTCAGAATGAGTATCTACACTCTTCTGAGCAGCCAACAAGGGACAGCCCCACCAGAGGCTCAATGCCTGTAGACATTGACCAAAGTCGTGGGTCAGTAGGCTTAACCTCCCTATCTTTCACTGACCTTCTATTCAAAACTGATGAAGTGATAACATCTCTCCATGGAAATGAAGTTGATCTACAATACCCTCTTCAAGATCAACAGAGCCCGGAGAAATCCCTATCTCTAGCCCCTATCAGCAACCAATAACTGAGGTGAGTCCCACTGATGTGGAGGGGATCTTGTAGATTCAGCTGCCACTACAGAAGGTGCCTCAATGGACATTGTGGACAGTGGTACCATATCTCAGACTGAATCTATGGCAACCGAGCCCTTTGATGACTCTGAAAGAGACATTATTGAGCATGGGAAACCAGGGTGCCAAAAACCACATCTGGTGGTGAGGCTGAACATACTAGGTATGTTACCTTATCTGCCCGTGATTCTTCAAAAGAAGATGAGGGAATGCAACAACTCCTTATTAAAGACCTTCTATCTAAAGTCTCAACCTTGAATCCTTGGTTAGGACATAGAAGCAAGGTCTGCCACTCAGCAACTTGAGATTGACAATCTCAAGGCTCAACTAGCTGAGAAATAGACAAGAGGTCTTTAGGCATGTACCTATTCAGGTCTCATGACTTCTTCCTCTAGCTCATCTAGCTCTCAAGATGATGCTACCAAAAAGGGGGAGAATGTTCAAAGACAACACATAAGGAACCACAGAGCCGACCTTCAACTTCAACATCTTCTTTTCCCATCATCATAGTGACCGAGCCATCTCAGTCATTCTTCAGATTGACCCAAGGATGCTCAGTGATCTCTACAGACTCTTCACCAAGTTTCTGTTGAGATCCTCCTTTGAGCAGCGAAGCCATGAGTTGCAATAATCTACTTTGGAGCAGAAGAGCTTCAAAGACTGACTGCACCTTCTACCACTGTGGAAGAAGTTGGTCAACCTAAGGTCCACATGGAACCTAAGATTCAATTCGAAGGGGAAATAGGGATAGATGGCCTAGCAACTGAAACAGTTAGGATAGAATTTGCATCTTCTTCTGCTTCCGACGCTGAAGTTAAAGCCTAGGAAGAACAAGCTGAATCTTCCGAAGCTGAAATGGAAGCTGCAGAAGGACTGTTTAAAATGTCCGAGGAACTGAACATCATAGATGCAATCCTTCAAATGGCATCTGAGGTGAACAGCGAGGACCCTCTGAATCAACCTCCATCCCAGACACCGTCTCTGCCTCTCTCACAATCAGAACCTCTCTCCAAGAACCACCACAGTCAGGATCATCAAAGACAAAGGAAAAAGGAAGATGACTGCGGAAGAGCTTCAGGAAGAGGAGAAGATTGAGAAACTCAAGAAAAAGGAAGACTTCAAACTGAGAAGTTGCAAGCTGCTAGTACAAAAGTAGCTGCATCCAATCAGGAGGCTGTCATCAATAAAAGGAGAGAGGAGATCATTGACCAGCTCATTGAGTTGGGGCTGCCAATGAAGAAACACTCCTGCTACCTTACGAGGAGTTGGTGGATCTGGAGAAGGCAACTAGGCTGAAACTTGAAGAAGAAGCTAGGTTGGCTTGGAGATAGAGGAAGAGAACAGAAGGGGCTGGATTACAGCTAAGTAGACACAGGATAAACTTCCTACTCTCCAGAGGCTTCAATCTTCAAGAACTTCTCCACACAATGATGATATGAACCTCTGGCTCTACAACAAAGAGAATGATCAAATGGAGAAAGAAAGGAAGAAGGCTGCAAAAGAAAAGGCTAGAAAGAAGAAGAAGAAGGAAGAAGAAGCCAGGGTCACTACCTCCAAGAAGCTCACTAAGAAGACCTGGATGAAGGACTATCTTTGGGCTCATGGCTTCTCTAGAAGGTAGGTGGGTTCCCATGTCTGAAAGGACACTCCAATGGATTGTCAATGAAATTAAGACTGACATCCGGATGGGAAAAGGAAAGAGATGTATAGAAGGGTAAAAGGGATGACCTTCACTGCCACCACCCAACCACAACCTGAACATTCACCCTTACCTTTCACCATTAAACCTGAACCATTCACCCCTGAACCCACATCACTACCCACACCTACTCCCTCACCTCAACCCACACAACTTCCTATCATTCATCCTAAAACCTAGCCAGGACCTCTGAACCTAAACCTACCCAATTACCATCCAAACCATCCCTTCAGCCTTCTCAACATCTATCTCTTGAGGAGTTTAAGGCAATCAAGATGAAGCTCACTAACTATACTACTCTGAGCGAAGTCTCTTGTGTAGAAGACTCTGTCAACATCACCAATGTTGATGGATCTTCAAGTGCCCTCACAAGAGACAAATTACTTGATCTGCCTAGAGGACTTTGGACCAGGCTGTGAGACTTCTGGGCCTCAACTCAGACTCTTTGAATGATGACGAGAAGAAGCTCAGAAGGAAACTGGTGACTCTACTGATACAAGGAAAGAGGCAAGATTCCTAGTCAGTCTCTTGTGCCTAGAAGAAGATAATCCAGTGGAGGTTCGATGAACCTTCTCACAACTTTGTTGTGGAAAGGGAGAATGGTGAAGTCAATAAACTCAATGCAACCTCTCTGCTACACTCTAGCAGGTTTGACATTGCTGAGCTAGCAGAGAAGCCATTCTCCAACCCCTCCAACTCTGAAATTGTGCACTCATCAGAAATCATCTTAGCAGTCTTCATCTAGCTGAGTTAACTGCAAAGGCAAAGATTGAAGAAGAGTTGAAGTTGAGAAGACAGGAAGACAAGGAAAGATCTCCCACCAAAGGAGCTGCCTTTCTACAAATGGTGGAAGGTCCTGAATTGGAACCTATAGTTTGATGGGAATATGATTACAGTTCCCATCAACTAACTCTTTTCAGAGGGCAACAACAAAGGGTACATGTTATCCAAGGTGAAAGACTGGATTTCCTGTCTACCAAGGATCTGTACAAGCTTCTCAACACCACATCAGGGAAGAATAAGGAAACAGACAAATATTTACTCTCCTTGGTGCTGAAAGTTTTGAGAAGTCGAGACAAGTGAAGTTTTGGTAGCATCAGCCTAGGGGGAGTTTGTTGGATCAAGAAGAAGGCTAATGCAACCAAAACTATGTCACTTAAGTTATTTTGGTGCTGCATGCAAAAGGCTTCCAAAGCTTAACATGGAACTTCCGAAGGTTGTAGAGTTCTTCTGAAGACAAAGTAAAAGATCAACTTCCGAAGACAGAACTCTACTTCCGAAGACAAGTGCATACTTCCGAAGTTCAAGTCTTAGAATAATAAAGTAAAGACCACTTCTGAAGTAATATGAAAATAAGAAGTTTCCAAGCCCGGGAAGAAGCAACCTCTTCCGAAGTATAAGTGGCTTCGGAAGTACTTACTCTTCCGAAGCCATTTCACCTTCAGAAGACACTGCTATGAACCAGTGGACACAAGTATGGTCTATGACACTCTGCTGCAGACTTCTGATAAAGCATGGCTTCTTCCTAAAGAGCCATGTTGTTGACCATACTTTTCCACTGTTTACCTTTTTATGATAGTACATGTTACCAACTTTAGTTGGTGACAAAAGGTAAGTCAGGGACATGTCCTTACTACCATATCTGAGATAAGACTTTATCCGAGATACCTTAAGCTATAGTCTTGTAGTATAGGCTTTAGCTAAAGGATCCTAGCTGGTATCAAAGTATATCGGCTGTAGATAGTATTATATATAGGTTCTCCTTGTAACTCATTGTAACACATCATCTGCTTGTAAGAGTCTTGTATTTTGAGTTGAGAATCAATATATAAAAGTCTTGAAAATTATCTTTCTGTGTCTTTATTACTTTCTATATTGTGATCAACTCTTATTGATACTTCTTACCTAAGTGTGTTCTAGGTGAGTTTGAGAGAAAAAAATGGTTTAAGTGACAAACACTGATCCTATAGTACTGACCTGGAGCTCTTATCGGCACATGATTAAATGGTCATCTCCTTTGTTATACGTGAGTATAGACCTGGAGCTCTCACTTTTTTGGTCTAAGTTGTGCCAAATCATCTAATAATGAATTCATCACAGAATGCAATATTTTGTTGATAATCACTTGCACACTAATACACAAGTCTTATACTATAAAGATTGTAACAAAATTCAAGAAATCCTGAGGCTGGGTGAGGGGTTTTGCCAAATAATTGTGGGGTCCTAGCATTCTAAAGTGCTTAATCAACCTTAACGAATCATCTGTTGCTTGTTGAAAAAGATAGGGCATGGGTTTAAGCGGACAAACATATCAACAATTTGATCTGTTTGAGAATTTAAAAATCATTCAAAATCTATGATTAGATTTAGTTATTAGTGTGATCTCATCGCTTGTTGATGTTTAAATTCATCTTTATGCTAAAGTATATCTTGAGGATGTTATCTAATAACGATTCAATTTTCAGTAGTTTTTGAAAAAATAAAAAATTAATATATATATTATATATATATATTATATATATATATATATATATATAAAAAATGTTATAATAAATGTGTATAATAAAAAAAAAAATTATAATAAATTTCATTTCAAAATTCTTTGAAGTCTTCCATATTATGTGTTATAATTTTATCATTTTTCATACATTTCATGGAAATTATGCACAAATGAACATGGGTTCGCTTGTTATCACACACAGATAAACACGGGTTTATTTGATAAAATGAAATGCTCTAATTAGAGATATCGAGATTGTGTTGGTGAACGTGTTTTAGTGTTACTGTAAATGATGGCTGATAATCAGTTGAGCAGTGTACCTGATCAGAGAATATGTTTCTCAAGTTTTCAGAAGATATCAAGCTAGGAATCCTCCTCCTACATCTTCTAAAGCACTCAAGATCAGAGATTTGGGAAAGCTGTTACAATATCTTCATAAAGGATGCACTCGAAAAAGGGGAGTATATAAATAGAGGGAGCTTATGAGATGAATAATTTTTCTCATCAAATTCAGAAAACTTCAATTGAAGATCTTTCTATGGTTGACTTCTCAAAGTTGAATTCGTATGAAGATGTTGATAATGATAGACTATATTATCAACACAATCAAAGTCAACAAAAGTCAACATCACGGTCAAAGTCAATGCAAAAAATCAAACCCAACACGTTCGAGACAAAGAACCGAGACGAGACGTTGAAGATTTAGATGACTAGGAGTTTTATTCTAATAAATATATTTTGTGTGAGCAAAATATATTCTATCTTGTTTTAGTCATTTTTATGTTTTATATGTAATTTCCATTAATTAGCCTATGTCTAGGGAGTTAAGTGCAATTAGTGAATATTATATTTACTAATAAGTTAATTGTAATTAGAGTTGACTAATGTTGGATGACCAATTGATTTAGGATTACTTGTAAACATATCATTTGCAATCTAATTTAAGATCAAAGAGGATTTTAAGTGTTATATATTTTGATCGATAATCTCATGATTTGATTCAAGTGTGATTATTCTAGGTTAACAATACATAATTCATGCAGCATACATGATACTCATGTATCATAAGCATAATCAACCAAAATATAAGATCCATAAGGAGTTAATCAAATAAACTTATCTTAATGACTCCTTAATAAAGTATATAAGTATAGATCTATAAAATTTTTAAGGTTGATGTATAGGTTGGACTCACCTTAGATTAGATTATGTTTATATTCCTTTGTAATAGGTTTAAGGTTAGTTACTTTCGAATATTGTTTAGTTTGTGTAGTTTTGCTGCGCAGTGAAAACTAGAGCGAAATTACAGTTTTGCTCATAGTTAGTTGTTTAGTTCACCCAACAAAACTGTTGTTCTGCCGGGCGAAACTATAGTTTCGGCAACATAGTTTCGCTGACAGCGAAACTGTCAGCGAAACTATGTCTTTTATATATAGTTTTGATCTTGCACATTGTTAAGCATCCTTTCAAAACCCTAGTTTAATATTATTGTTGCAAGTGAGTATTGTAAGCTGTTACCCTGATGAAATATATTTGAGCTCATTTCTATTGATTGTATTGGATCCTTATTGATCATATTTGAATACTTTGTGTCTATTATCATTCTTCTTCTTCTTTGTTGTTTGGGTATTGTTTCTGATACTGAATAATTAAACATATCAATTGTACTGCAATTTGATCACATGGACCAACAAAATGTTATCAGAGCCTTAGTGCTCTTGATTGTTTGATGTTTTTGGTTGTTTTTGTTTGATATAAATATTTCATCAACGCCGTATCAAATTTGAGTGTATTTGATATGGAATTTGATTGAATTTTTCTTGTTATTGGTTGGAAAAACTCTGTTAATCATTACATCTCAAATTCATTGAGATTTAGGCGATTTCAGATTGATTCGTGTTGAAAATGCCTTCCAGATTCATCTACCGAAACTAAATATTCATCCAGCGAAACTACCTTATCTTTCGGTGAAAATACCTTCTCTTTCAGCGAAACAACAAGTGGTTTACACTTTATAGTTAATTTCTGCATCTCATCGAAAGTAGTCATCTTGAACGAAAGTTGAACAGTCTTTGTGTGCATATTACAAACGAAATTGTTGTCCAAAGTATTTCTGAACGAAAGTTCAAGCTTGTTTGGTGTGAAATTATCGGCGAAACTAAACAGTCTCAAGCATTTGGCTAGCGATACTACTTTCGAAATTTCTAGCGAAACTATTATCGACTTAGCAAAACTAGCTTCCTCTGCAAAACTAGCTCTGCGAAACTACAATTTCGGTGAAATTATCATCTGTTCAGCGAAACTAGAATGTCAAAGATGACTTCTTTCACCCTTTCAAATTTAGAAAGCGTAGCTCCCAACAGACCTTCGAGACACATAATAGAGACAACTTTGAGGATTGGAAGAGATGTCTCAAAGTCTTTTTCTACTACACCGACCACAACCAATGGGAATCTATCATCTCTGGTCCACATATACCAACCGTCACTATTGGTGATGTTGTGACTCAAAACAAGGACCCAACCACGTTCAACGAGAAAGATCTAAAGCTGATTGATATAGACCAGAAAGCTTTTAGAGCACTAAGCCTATGTCTTGCACCAGACATCTACAATCGATTTGCTGAACATAAGAATGCTAATCTCTCTTTGATGCCCTTTGTGAGTTCTATGATGGTAACAATGAGCTGGTGAAAGACAAGGGTATTCAAGCTAAGAAGGAGTTCAACTCTTTTGTGGGATACAAGAATGAAAGCCTGATAGATCTTACCAATTGTTTTCTGATAGTTTCTAGCACCCTGAAGAAATATGATGAGAAATTATCCAATAGTGAGCAGGTTAACCAGTTGTTGGACTCTCTTCCACCGCAATGGAGTCTACAAGTAAGAATGTTAAAGTAGGAAAGAGGTTTCACTGACTACAAGCTCATGGACATCATTAATAAGCTTAAGTCCTTTGAGCTTGACATGAAGAGAAGGGAATTCAACCAAACCATGATGCATACATTTGGTTTCACTCAGAATGTTGCATTACTGTCTTCCACTGCAAGCTCTCCAATACAAGCATCTCGACATGATGGAGTGAATACTATTGATTATTTTGGAGGTAGTGGTAGTGCTGGAAGAGGTCAAGTCATTTGAAAGCTAATTCTGAAACATCAGTTCCTTACAAGACAATGACACTTTTTGGAATATCTATTCAAAGTTATGAAGCCTTGGTGGTGGGAGAATTGAAGGGTAAAGGGATGACAATGGAGGATATGTATCAGGTGGATCTTGATGAACTTGAAGAGACTGACATTCATTCGCAAATGGCAATCTTGACACTCAGAGCCCGAAGATTCATGGAGTGAACTGGAAGGAAGAACTTCGGAGGTCAAAGTTCTAACTCCAAACTAGGGTTTGATAAGTCTAAACTGAGGTGTTTTAATTGCAAACAGTTGGGACACTTCAAATGTGAATGTCCATTTCCGATCATCACTGATCCTAGTAACTCAGAAGTTCCACGACTGGTTTCAAGTGGGAATAAAGAAGAGATGAATCCTAAGAAAGAGACAACTTTGATTTCTAACTTTGATTGGAGTGCTAAGGTTGAAGAGACGAGAGAGGAAATTAATCAAGTATTGGTGGCTGAGATTGTGGAACAAAGGAAGAAAGGAAGAAGGTAAAATGTGAAGATGATTTTGATTTATTCAAAGAACTTAGAGATGAAGTTGAAGTATCTCTGAAGGTGAAAGAGGAAATGGTGATAGATTGTGAGGAAGAGAAGAAGCAGAAAGAAGGAAGTCAACCCACCGAGAAAAGTCATGGAAAAGATGATGTTGCTACCACTATCGAGGAAAACAAGTTGATTACTCCGGTGTGCCATGTGAAAAAGCCTTAGCAACAGAAAACGTGGTGATGGGACTTCCTTATAAGTAATTCAGGACATGTGTTCTTCAGCATGCAAAATCGGATTATTTAGGGTATACAAAGCTAATCGTTTGTTAATGATAATGAAAAAGATTTAAAATGAATTAATACAGAACTTAAAATAAATGATTCTAATATTATGTTAAATTAAACGAAGCTTTGACAGAAAATGATCATTTAAAAGGAACCGTTTTGGAAAGAAATGTTGAGATTAACACTTTGATTGAAAGGGTTGCGCTTGCTGAATTGTAACAACCATACTTCAGTCAAAGCTTGATAAATGGACAAAATCCAGGATGAAACATGATGATTTATGTAATCTCAAATGGAGGCTAGGATTAAAACTAAATTGGGATATGAAAAAGCTAAGGTTTATCCTCCTCCTAGTACTTACTTTTATTCACCTATCCATGTTCCTCATCCATCTAATGATTAGATTAAAATAGATACTAACAGTATGTCTGCAAGTTTAGAAGGTGTAAACCCTAAGCATGTTCTTGAGGACTACAATTATGCACTGACTAGCGGGCTTGGATGCACTAGTCTTAGTACACCTGAATCTCAGCATCCTATCTTAGATCATAAATCTAGTTTAAATTCTGTTTTTGTTTCTAGTCAATCTGTAACAAACTCTGTCTTATCTTGTTGTAGTGATGTTTCTATTTCATCTTTAAATGATTTGGATTGTAATGATGCTACTTCTTCTGATTGTGTAATATTATGACTAATTTCACCATGACAAGTAACGAGAAAATTAAAAATAATTTTTTTGAAAAATTCTTTTCTCATCCCATTCCATCTTTTACCCTAACAAATATTTCTGTGTCGAAGGAACGGGTAACATCATCATCTAAGGCAAGTACAAGTGGTACAAATACCACATGTATATCAGATGAAAACTAATTTTCTTTTGTAAATAATCATTCTTATTGAAATAAACATAGACCTAAAGACATGTATGAGACTTACAGTGATGTTGGTTCCAGATTGTCTGAATGTTATGAGGAAATAAACATTGATAAAATTCCAACCTTATTGCATAATAGACCTAGATTAAAATCAGACTGTTTTCAATTTGATTTTTTGCAAGAGTCATTCACTAAAGTTGTAAACAGTGTATGACATGTTGATAGTGGATGCTCCAGATACATAACAGGGCTCAAGGACTTAATGACCTATTATCGGATAATAAATGGAGGCTATGTCACATTTGTTGCAACAGGAAAGAAGGAAAAATAGTTGTCCAAGGAGAGGTTTCCAATGGTTCTCTTACTCTAGAAAAAGTCAACTATGTCCCTACACTTGCTTTTAATCTGTTAGTGTCTCTTAGGTTTGTGATAAATACATTTCAGTCTTGTTCAAGTCCAATGAATGACTTTTTCTGAAATCAGAGATCGATATTCCAGAAGAGATGGTGTTAATGCGAACTCCAAGAAAGAACGATACATATCTTCTTGACATGGGTTCAAGGGAGTCAACGTCTACCGTCACTTGCCTTTTGTCTAAAGCTTCCACTTTTGAGTCTTTCTTATGGCATCATAGATTGGGCCGCGTTAATTTCAAAAACATAAACAAATTAGTTAAAAAAAATCTTGTGAGGGGATTACCTTTAAAGGACATTTCAGTGGTGAAAAATGCATGGCGTGTACCATGGGAAAACAACATAAGAAACAGCCAAGAACCGTGAACATGATTAGATTTTTGGATCCCCTCCCCCAAAGACTACAAAGCTTTGAGAAATGGTTCTATAATACTAACACGGGGGTGGCTGTGATCAGGGTGAAGAATGGAATTGAGTAAAGATTGTTTGACCTAATGTAGTTGTCACGTTCTATGATGAGGACATGCTGATACTCTATGAGAATCATATCAAATTAGGAGCAGGGGAGGAGACAAGAAAAGAAGCCAGTCTTTTTTGATCGTGGAAAACAAGGTGCAGGGTGTGAGAGCTAAAGTGAAGGAGCTAGCTGAGAAGGTGAGAGCTCAAGATGATCTGAATATGGATGTCTAGGATTTATCAAAACAATTTGAGCAAACTAGTGCTCATCCCGAGGGAGCTAATGAAGCAGGACCTATCCAAAGTGAATCAGTAGCTGAAGCTCCCAAGGAGGTTGCTGCAGGAGCTAATGAAGATGTATCAGAGGCAGTAGGGGAGACTGAACTGACCAAGGAGAATCTGTGACTAAAGACCCCGGGGAAGAAGCTGCAGATCATTAGAAGCAGCGGTAGAGACTGGAGCTGATAGACAAATCAGGAGCAATGAAGGGAGTGAGATCCAACCTTGAGGGAGTATAATTACAGTACAAATGATGTTTTGAATTTTATATCTGAAAAATACCCAACAACAAATAAGAAGAAGAATGATAATAGACACAAGTATTCAAGTATGAACATAAGGATCAAATACAATCAATAGAAACAATCTCAAATATTCATTAGAGTAACAACTTACAATACTCACTTGCAACAATAATATTCGATTAGGGTTTTGCAAGGATGCTCCATAATGAGCAAAATCAAAACTATATATAGAAGACATAGTTTCGCTGATAGTTTTGCTGTCAGCGAAACTATGCTCGAAACTATAGTTCGCCCGGCAGAAACAACGGGTTGCCGGGGGAACTAAACAACTAACTATGAGCAAAACTGTAATTTCGCTCATAGTTTCGGTGGGCAGCAAAACTGCACAAACTGAACAATATTCAAAAGTAAACTAACATTAAACCTATTATAAAGAAATATAAACATAATCTAATATAAGGTGATTTAAGGCCCCATTCCCAGGACACTTACAGTTGGGCAATCATCGCTCATAAAACATATAATTACATTAACTTGAAATAAACGTTGCAGCGGAAACACAAAAAAACAACATTTTTATTAAAAATGTTTTTGCAAAATAATACACATTCGTTACACAATTTCATTTGTTCGCATGACAATGCAAAACATTAAACAAAAGAATGTCATCCAAAAGATCCAAGTAGCCGCCCCATGCCATCCTCAACAACTTTCCCTGCCAACTGTAAAATGCATAAAAAGTCAGCGTTGCTGAGTGAGTTCTAGTTTTATAGAAAAAAATGCTTTATCCTTCATTTAAAACCGTCCATCACTTTCTTTCAAATCATACTATACTGTTATATATGATCACACATCGTACGTACACATAGATAATAACATTATTATCTTCTTTACTATTCATCATAATATTTCTGTAACTTTTTCTTTCTTATCACATTCTTTACCACTATCTGGATCCGTATCATCAGCTATGCCCCAACAAATGGGGTACTTGGCCGAAGATCATAATTGACTTCCGCATCAACACAGCTGACGCCAGCACCGGGGTAAGCTACAAGATCCCAACTGATACTACACCTCCACATTATGCATCACTCTCGTACTAGGCCAAAGATCATAAATGACTTCCACACCGCACATAGCCTGGCACAAGCAACAAGGTGAGTAATCACTATAAACCAACTGTATACTACACCTCCAACATTAGCATAACTCAGGTACTGGGCGAAGATCATAAATGACTTCCACACCGCACATAGCCTGGCACCAGCACTGAGGTGAGTAATCACTATAAACCAACTATATACTACATCTCAAACATTATGCATAAGTCGGGTACTTGGCCGAAGATCATAAATGACTTCCACACCGCATATAGCCTGGCACCAGCACTGAGGTGAGTAATCACTATAAACGAACTGTATACTACACCTCCAACATTATGCATAACTCGGGTACTGGGCCGAAGATCATAAATGACTTTCACACCACACATAGCCTGGTACTAGCACCGAGGTGAGTAATCAATATAAACCATGTACAAAATCATTGGTCAATCACAAAGACTGGACCCCTGTGTGTATCCTTAAGGGTTAGCTAAACCATACGCAGTTAAGCTTACGACATTTTAGAGCCATGCACCTCCGTACATTTTCCTTGCAAGCTCTCTCTACTTTCTTTTTCACTAATGCATGCATTCATTCATAACGTTCCTTTTTTCATTATCTTCCACTTTATGTTGCATAATACTTATCATTTCATTCTTTAACATTCAACATAAAGCCACGAGAAAATAAACATAAATAATAAGGAACATCAACATAAACATACAACATCACCAAACAAGGCACATCATACATAACATACATCATACCATCATGCATAAGCACCAATCATACATCATCAAATCATATCACACATCATCAAATCATGCCCTTCAAGACCATCATTGACTTCCAAAAGGTCAACTTACTATGCCCTCGGGAATATCACAAGTCAAACCTACATCTGCACTTTCCCCCCCAGAAATTAGAGAATAAACTAAGTCCTTTTGGGCGCATGAGCTTTATTTGGGCGTATGAGCACTATTCAGTTGCATGGCCTTCCAGGCGCATGAGAACACTTAGGCGTATGAACACCATGGGTGAATGGACACTTAGGCGTATGGACTCTCAGTCGCATAGCATTCAATCACATAACTTTCATGCGTATGAGCCTCAGTCGCATGGCATTCATCCACATTTCTTTTTTGTTCATCTGCATTTCTTTTGTTCATCCGCATTTCTTTTGTTCATCCGCATTAACTTGTGTTCATCCGCATTCTTATGTTCATACGCATTTATTATGTTCATCCACATTCTTTTGCTCATCTGTTATTTCCTTTGCTTATCCACATTCCTTTTACTCATCCGCATTTCCTTTGCTCATTTGCATTCCTTTGCTCATCCGCATTTCCTTTACTCATCTGCATTTCTTTTGTTCATCCGCATTTCTTTTGTTTATCTGCATTTGTCATCCGCATGAACTTCTTCATCCGCATGAAATTCTTCATCCGCATTAAGTTGTTCATCCGCATGAACTTATCATCTGCATAAACTTGTCATCCGCATTTGTTCATCCGCATGAACTTATTTATTAACATTAACTTGTTCATCCGCATGAACTTATTCATCCGCATTAACTTTAGTCGCATGGCCATCTAGGCGCATGGATATTTCAGGCGCATTAGCCCTATTTGGGCTCATGAGCAGCCTCATTCGCACTTAAACATCAGATTCAGTCTCCAAACACCATCTATCATGTTCTAAGCTTATATCATACATTCTAAGCCTTAGAAACACAACCATAACATCATTAGACATAAACATTCCGTAAAATCAAACCCCACCCGCAACATACACACATTCATACATACGGGTATGAAACCCTAGTTTTATAAAAACGTACATTCGTGCATTTACAGCCCCAAAGTTAGTTAAAACATGTAAAAGAGGGGTTCTAGAACTCACCTTTACAGCTCCTTGGGTAAGACTTCTTCAAACCCGTTTGCAAATTGAGCTCAAACACCTAAAACCCACCAAACACACACAACCGAACACACACAACATACATAACCACACAACCGAGGATGAAACCAGTTAAGAACATCTTAAACACACGAATTCTTACCTTCAATTCAATCTTTTCAGCTCTTGTTTTTCAAAATCCAAGAGTTTTCAGCTCCTTGTTACTCTCTCTCTCTAAAATTCGATTGATATGGGTGAAGAGAGGGTGATGGGCAGCCATAACCTTTTACACCCACTTTTTCAAACATTTTGTCCTTTTGGACACTTTTTACCTTCAACTTGGATAAAATATCTTTTCTTTATTTTTCTTCACTTTATTCCTCTTTCTTTGTCTTTAATAAATAACCGGGTGTTACAAGTCCACCCCCTCTTATTTAGGTTTCGTCACCGAAAACTGTTATTCCTCACACAATCGTGGGTAATGCTATCTCATCTTCTCCTCAGTCTCCCACGTAGACTCAGATCCCTTTCTGTTCTTCCAGTGTATGTTCACCAGAGGAACCACTTTAATCCTTAACCTCTTTTCCTTGTGGTTAATGATTGCCACTGGTTGCTCCACGTACTTGAGATGTTCATCTACCTCGATATCTTCCAGTGGTACAATCATATCCTCGTCTATTAAATGCTTTCTGATACGGTGCCTTAGCAACAGGTTGGACACCTGGCATCAAGTCAATCTGGAACTTGATCTCGCGGTCAGGTGGCACTCCTGGTAAGTCTTTACGGAACACATCTGGAAAGTCACACACCACCGGTACATTGGTCAGTTGTGGTGTGGTGTATCCACATCCTTCACCTAGGCCAAGTAGGCACTACATCCATGCCTCATGCACTAGCCTACCACCGCCATCGAAATCACCTTCAGAATCATTGTGACTCGATCACCATAAACCGTCACCATACTCCTGTCAGGCGCTGTCAGCCGAATCATCTTCTTGAAGCACACCATGTTCGCCTCGTAGTACACCAACTAATCCATTCCTAGGACTATATCAAAACCGCTTGAAGTCATCACAAACAGTCTAACAGGAAACTTATGACCTTCTAATTGTAAGGACCGTGTACGGTACGGAGTACTAACTGATTTACGTGTATACCAACTCAAAATAGTGCGGAATCCTATTAGATTGGCAATCTAATAAGTGAGAATGCGAGTAAAATCAATCCAAGAATGAAACTAAACATCAAGAATGATAGTAGGATGATTTACTGCGATCTATGAACTTGGAACAAGTGTTCTTGAGTCTCTGGACGGCTAGGTGTATGATTTAGTGCGTAGGTATTTGAATTGTTATGTTTTCCATGAATTAAGTGGTATTTATAGGTTAGGGTTTTCCATTCGTGCGATTGGACCATTTGCATGGTTCAGTCGTGCGATTGAAGCATGCGGTTGATCCATCTGCACGACTGAGGATTCAGTCGTGCGACTGAGTCAATCTCATGTTACAATCGTGCGACTAATCCCGTCTTCTGATTTAGTCGTGCGACTGGTTCATTAGCATGAAGTTTTCATGCATGTGGTCCATTCGCATGAGAACTTCACAAGATTAAGTTTAAGCACGTTTCTAATCATTATTGATTAAGAACTATGTAAACAACCACAAACCTATATAGTTAGTTCAATATGCATTAACACACAATAATCAATGAATATTAACCATTATAAGCATCACAAACACAATATATTTCATTCATACGCATTTTGTTACATATATGTAAGACAGAAAGACATTTTACATTAAGCTCATAAACTAGGTACATATGTATCTACAAACTCCCCCTTGGACCTAGTTTACTCTATTGTCTAACATTCTGCATCAGCTCTTCATATTTCTTGTACTTCTCCTCCTTTGTAACTCTTACATGTATTTCAAATGCAAAGCAGAGTCTTATCACGTTTTGAAACTAGAGGGATTGTACAATGTCTTGTGCGTCATAGAACAGTGGCCACTTGTATAAAGTGTAGACATCGTTAGAAGACAAGTTAGTTAGCCACATCGGGTCAAATACCCTGATAGTTTCCATATTTCCATTTCTGTTCAGAACTATGACCGCCTCACCTGTTCTCCAGTCATAGTACCACCACTTGAAGTGTGGAGTGAAGTCCTGAGGCATTTCCCTTAGAGGGATTCTCAACATTATGCGCTGAGGACCACTTCAGCACAATCTTTGGCTTTTCAGTAATGGCATCAACTTCAGATCTTTTGATATACCTTGTTGGTTGTTGAGGTTGAAGTTTACCCACCTGGTGTGGTACTCTCTTCAAAGCTGCTTCAAACCAGCCCGACATCTTTCGAGGGTCAGCATATAACAGCTTCAATTTGGCAAGCTGGTTAGCTCAAATCCGGGTAGAGTCTTCAGATTGTGTGGGAATCTGAAGTACTCGATTCCCTTCTCTCTCTTGATAGCCTAAACATTTAGATCATCAAAATATGCCCATGCTATGATTTTTCTGACACCTTCTGATGCATTTTTACTTTGTAAAGCTTGGTGTAGGTACTAGGCTTGGAGTACTGCGTTGGGCTCTGATCTCTACAAAACATGCTGCCCATTCAGCCTTTTTGATGTTGACATCGCCATCTGAGGCTTGGGCTTGATCTTTCTTCTTCTCCGTCTCCTGCTCCATCTTATCATGTGTTTCAAATGTATCACTGACAAGGGTGTCACCCAGATTGGGGACTATATTTCCCTCATTGTCAGCATACTCTAGATAATGTTATGTTGTGACGTCTCCAATCTTAATCTCATCCACATCATTAAGCTCATCGTCACTATCCATGTCAACAATAAGAGCATCCTTTACAAGCTCATCTAGATTCAATCAAAACATCTCAGCCAGTTGCTCATCAGTAAGGTCGTGAATTATTTCTCCTTCTTCAGGAGTGTAACTCACAAACCTCCTGACGATCCCTTGTAGATCAAGTATCATTGTGAGTTGAGACTTGATCTTCTGAAGGGGAGCAACATCATACTCATCTTGCTTAGATGAATGATTTGCTTGATTTAAACATATAAACACATCAAACATTAGTCAATAATCAAGACAACAAATATTAAATAAATATAAACATTCTGTACACAAGTTTAATACAAGATTCAGTTATACATGATTTAAAATTACACAAACATCTAATCATTACATTTGTCCTGAATCATATGCTCTTTTGCAATCGAGGCTGGTGTTGAGGCACCCTCATCTTGATTTTTCTTGGTCCACCTCTCTCTTGCTTGTGTGGCACCCGATGCAGACGCATCACCTTCGTCTTCATCATCTCCTCCATCTCCTGCACCTTCATCTTTCCTCCCTAAGTTTTATCCTCTTCACCAACATCCTCATCATCATCATCATCACCATCATCATCACCCTCACGTATCTTTAGAGGCTCATCCTTTTGCCTTTTAGTTTGAGCATGATGGTCTGTTTGGCATCCTCTAAATCCTCAATCTTCTTAGTGGATAGAACTTTATGCTCTTGAAGTTGGACAATCTCTTGACTTTGAATAGCCATCTTCTGAGCCCGGTCCTCTATTAGCTGGGTCTTCTGAGCGATCTGCTGTGCTTGGGCAGCGTTCTGCTTCACAAGCTGTCTGATCTGTGCAGCTCTTTCCTCGTTAGCAGCCAATAGCTTTAGCACCATTCTGTTCAATGCTGCCAGCTGACCTCTACCCCAACAGAAGGTAGGGAGGATCCTGTAGTGAATCACTGGTGGGATGATGGTCTGGGCTAGTGGCTGGTGGTAGTGGTGGTGGCTATGGAAATATGGGTGGTGGTATATGTGTTGGTGGTGATAGGTAGGCTGTAGTGGTGGTGGAAGTAGTGTAGATAGGTGGTGGAGTGGATGTGGTAGTGATGGTGGGTGAGGTGTAGTAGTGGTAGTGGTAGTTGTGGTAGTGGGTGAGTGGAGGGGGTGGTGGTTAGATATGGTGGTGGTGGTGGGGGAGGTAGGAATGGCGGTGAACCTCCATCTTTTCGGCTTCATCCCATGGGGCTAAGCCATCCTCTCTTCCTCGATCCCCTCGAGGAGGATGCTCCCCCTGAGATGCTGAGCTCGTCTGGGGGTATAAGAAGGATCTTTAGTAGTCTCCCCAGACGCAACTTGGTGTCCTCCAACCGCCTCTATCCCATGTTCGGTGGCAACCACCCTGCTGCCCACCGTTCTGGTCAATGGCTCATCATCACTCTCCTCCTCCTCATCAGGCCTGAAATCTTAATGGAAACTAGGTATGTCAGCATCTCCATGAGTAGGTGGTGGAGGTGTAACAGGAGTAGTGGTGGCCCTAGATGGAGTGGGGCCTATGTCTCCATGATCGCCACTATCATTATCCCTGAGTAATCGTGGGGGTTACAATCTGCTCTGTATGAGAATCACTGTCTTGTGGTGCCACTTCCTCCTAACGAGTGCCACGTAATCCTCCTGGGCCAGGTGCCCGAACAATCTTCTCACAAGGGGCTTAACCTGCTTCCCCCTGTACACTTCATCCGGCCTAATGTGGTGTCATCCATCACCTCATGTACTACAGCGTCCTCCTTCTCCTTAGGTAGCTGAGGGAGCTTCTGATCAAGATCATCTGCATGAAGCAAGGATACATACAGAATCCCTCCTTCCCCATCACCTTGATGTTCTCCACCAAGTAGGTGAAGATCATCTAGGAGAAACGAAACGGGTGGTTTAGCACCAACGCCACGTAGGCGTTCTATATCTTGTCCGATAGCTCATCGAAGCCTCCTTTCCTGGAGGCAATGCACTTTAGCAGCACATGGCCAAGTACTTGAATTGGGGGCACATGTTGCTCTTGTTGAGCACACCTGCGGCGATGTCCCCCGAGTACTTGGCTCGTAGAAAGCAGGCGTGCGTTGTCAGTGGGTGCAAGCGGGTTGGGTAGTCAGCATCATCTCCAAACTCTAATACTGTCCTGAGATCCTCCTCTGTGATCTCTATGGCAAGACCAAAGATAGAGCTCCTGATGCAATGGGCCTCTGCGGTCCTATCGACAACCGCGCCTTCCTAGAAGGCCTGATGAAGGGATCGGTATGGTGTGCATAGTGTCGAAATGGCACGGAAGATCCTCGATCTCCGTAGAAAAGTAATAATGCCCAAAAAGTCTGCAACATTCCTGGAAGTCAAATCCAGGTGAGCACATATGTTGTGCTTCGTGCTTATGGTCTAGCGACTCGCCATCTGTTACACAAAATGTATAAACATTAGTGTGAGTAAAAGAGTAACCATTTGAATCTCTTAACTTGAATCTGTCTCTTCAATCATGCGATTGACCTCATACGCACGACTAAGTCATGTGACTGTGCTCAGTCGTATGCTCTACCAAGCGGTTGAACCATCGTGCGACTGAACTTATTCTCATGTTTCAGTTGTGCGATTGTGCCATTAGCCCAACTCAGTCATGTGACTGAGCCATTCGCCCGGCTTGGTCATGCGATTGAAGTTCATCAGAGCACCCATTCGCATGACAAACTGTTGGTTCATTCAAATTCAAAATTTGAGCAAATCAACGTCGTGAAATAGCTCATTAGTCTCGCAAACACCCGACATAGCACCTAATAAACTTTATTTTAACATTTTACTTGGTTTTATCAGTTTACTGGTCCAGTTAGTCTCGGTTAAGTTTTAGGGCTTAAATTTTGATCTTTGAGGACTAATCGATTGAGTATTTGACTAATCGTTGCACATTACTGTGGAGTCACTGGAAATAGTTAGAAAGTAATAATCACAGTCCAAGAGCAATCAAATGAAATTTGGGTAGGGTATCGGTAAGTCGTGCAAAGAAATGATCGATTGGGGTGAATAGGGTTTGCGACCGACTTCCCCTCTATTTATACTAGGGATTCCTTTAGTCGGGCGACTGAACCTAATCGCACAGCTGGTTTGTGCGATTGAGAACCAATCGTGCGACTGACTCAATCAGTCACCATCAGTCGTGCGACTGGGTTTCAGTCGTGCGACTGGGGTTCAGTCGTGCGACTGAGTCATTTGGTCACCCTCCTTCATGCGATTGGTTCATTCTGATGATCCAATCGCCTGGATTGACCCATGTTGATGGTCCAATCGCATGTCTGGGCCATACGTGTGGCTTAGTCGTGCGATTGGGCTCATTCGTCTGGTTCAAACGTACGGCTGGTCCCATACTTATGGTCCAGTCATGCGAATGGCTCATACTTATGATTTTAACTTTATGACCATTTGATAATTAACCCTTTGAACTAATGATTAAACATTTCGAGCATTCGATCATCTTAGACATGATCGTTTTTAACTTTGGAAACATTTGATCACCTTAGACGTGATCCTTTTCATAGTAAAACATTTTATCACCTCAGACGTGACTCATTTAACATTTGAAAACATGTGTGGTCACCTCAGACGTGCCCCTTTTTAGTGATTAGATCCCAGACATAATTCCAATACATAGTCTGACTTTTAACAACTAAACTGACAAAATTAAACAAATGAAACTACTAGAACTGAAAAGTAGAAGTAAAAACATATTTTTTTAAATTTTGTGTGAGGTGAAAATCCTAAGATAGATATCTAACAGATGTACTTCTTGAACAGGCAGCTTCAAGTTATTTTGACCATAAGTGGAACAATTCATTATGGAATCATACAGGTAAATCAAATCATTCGGGACATGTTATCAAAACCTTTTGATGCTCGATTCTTGTTTTCATCGAGAGTCATTAGCAAGTCTAGGAAATCATACTAGTACCACAAGATGCACACAGTGGTGTTGACTTTCAAGAGTTGCAGCCACGATGATTGTCAGTATACTTGTCCTCTTAAATCCATACACAGACTTTTGACACAGATTGGTGATGATTTAAGGTTTAATTATTTCAACAAGCATTTGTGGATCCCACGCTTATATGGTAATCAACGTTCCTTAGGAGATTTTTGAGCGGTCTACCGGTAGTATTCAAGAAGAAACTATTCTTAGAGTTTTCAAAGAGAAGCCAAGCCTTAGGTCAGTGCCACCGCACATCAGAGAGGTGGCAAACAACAATGAATTCTTGAATATCTAGGTTATGCTTATCCTTAGGTCAGTGCCACCGCGTAGAAGAGAGGCACACAACCTATCTTCTTGTTTGAGCAATTTTATTCTTTATGCATAGATCACACCAACAACATAGGTTAATAGCTTGATTGCTTTTTGCATTTTCATCATGTGCTTTTGCTCATATTATGGTCATCCGCACACATTTGTGGCATTTATTTTGCTCGTCACCCCTTATTGGAACTCTGTTGATTGTGTTAACCAGGGATAAGATGATAACCCACAGCTTGTGAACAACTTAGTTTGATCTTGAGATCACCAACAAGGTCTACTCATCTTTGTGTTGAATCTACCGACACATCATCTAATGGTCTAGCAACCTCTAGGTCTCCATTCTTTGTGTCACCTTAGTGGTAGCCAGTTTTACTATCATTTTTCCTATTATATTGCTCAGAATTCTCAGACGTATACTTTGAATTTCGCATCTAATTCAATTTTAATATTTTAAAGTCCCAAATTTTTTGTCCTGTGTACTATCATTTTCCATAGTCATTGAATCGATATCACAAATACGATCTCATTTCTATCAGCTATCCTTTCCTCTTCCCTTGTTTTTTTAAAGTATTTAAATTAAAGACTAATTTAACCTATTCTCCCCCTAAAATTCTAAAACCGTAAAAGATTTGGGTTTTTAGGATTTTCATAGGCGAAGAAATAAAAACACTAAAATTTATTAAATAAAATAAAATAAAATATAGAAAAAGTGGACTCGACGCATCGGACTAAACATGTTCATCTTCTGGAAATGACATCACTTTTTTAACGCCGTTGACCTCTAACAGATATAGAAAACGTGGTTTATCAAAGGCTTTTGTGTAGAGGTCAGCACATTGGAAATCCGTATTTATTTAAATAACATCTATTAGATTCTTTTCAAAACAATCAAGTATAAAGTGATATTTAATGTTTGGTCTTAGGATGTTGAACTGGATTTTTAGTTACGGTTATTGCAGCAGAATTATCAACAAATATAGGAGTATTACAGAATTGCAAATCGTAGTCCCGCATTTGCTGTTGAATCCAAATGATTTGTGAACAACAACTTGCAGCAGCAACATATTCGGCTTCACAAGTTGACAGAGCAACCGAGGTCTACTTCTTAGACTGCCAGGTCACTAATCTCCTTCCAAAGAATTGACATCCTGCTGATGTGGACTTGTAGTTCATTTTGCAACCACCGTAATCTGAGTCACTATACATTGTAAGCTTGAAGTCATCATCATGAGGATACCACAATCCTAGTGTTGGTGTACCCTTCAGATAACGAAATATCCTTTTAACCCCAATAAGATGGTTAACTTTTGGTTTCGCCTGATATTTGGAGCATAGACATGTCGCGTACATGATAACAGGTCGTGAGGCTGTGAGGTACATGAGGGATCCAATCATTTCGCGGTACATGGTGGCATCAACCAGATCACCATTCTCGTTGGGTGCTACATCATGGGTTGTAGCAAGTGGACTCCCAGCTGCGGAAGCATTCTCCATGTCAAACCGACTGAAAATATCCCCTACATACTTGGCCTGATGTAGAAATATCCCCTTTGGTGTTTGATCCACCTGTAACCCGTGAAAGAACTTCATCTCTCCCATGGCACTCATTTCAAATTCTGCCTTCATTACTGCTTCAAATTCTTTACATAAGTCTTCATTCTTGGAACCGAAGATTATGTCATCAACATAAATCTAAACAAGCAATAGATCACCATCCTTTTCTTTGATGAACATTGTGTAGTAAATTACACCTCTGCGAAATCTGTGTTTCACAAGGTGAGTTAAGAGTTTTTCATACCATGCTCTCAGGGCTTGGTGAAGCCCGTAGAAAGCCTTATCTAGTTTGTAAACTCTGTCCCAATGATATGGATCCTCAAATCCTTCAGGTTGACTGACATACACTATTTCCCGGATTTCACCATGATGAAATGCAGTCTTTACATCCAGTTGATAGACTTTAATTTTCATGTAAGAGGCATAGGCTAGGAAGATACGGATGGCTTCCATTCTCGCCACAGGTGCAAATACTTCATTGTAATCAATTCCCTCAATTTGTCGAAATCCTTGAACTACAAGTCAAGCCTTGTTCCAGATTATGACCCCTGGTCATCTTTCTTGCATTTCAAGACCCATGTGGTGCCAATGACCTTAGCACCTTTATGTCTATCCACCAGTGTCCATACACCTAACTTCTTGAACTGAAAAAGTTTTCTTGCATGGCACTCACCCATATCTCATCATTTAGGGCTTCACTAACGTATTTTGGCTCAAACTGAGACACAAAACAACGATATGCACCATCATGAAGGTATCCCTTTTCCATTACCGAGGCATAATCAGCTGAATATAGCTGATTTCTTGTCTGAACTCCTGATCTGACATCCCTAATGACATTGTCCAGAGGATGATAGACATTGAGGCGTGATCTAGGAGTGGAGGGAATAACCACCTTAGAATCAAGATTATGAATGTTTGATTCCGGATCTGAGGTAGGATTGTGAGGTTTTGAAGACTCAAAGGCATCAACGTCAGATGCTTGTAGACTTGCAGTAGTAGGAACCTGTTGCTCCTGATCCATTCTGATCATTTTCCATGGCTTCATCGTCAGAGGAGGAGTCACTTACCTCGAGTGCTCCCCCTAATTGACTAGGCAACTCACCTTGTGAACAAGATGTTGTAGAGTCTTGTGTTGGTGTGTTTAAGATACCATACATCATTTTGGTTGCTAACTCATCGTCAGAAGTGGAGAAAGGAATGTTGAAGGACTTGAAGAATCTATCATAATCGAAAAAGAATGCAGCTATACGGTGGAAGGGAAGGAGCCTAAATCGACCTTTTTTATTTTTCAAAGAAAAAAAGCAGTACAAGGAGATTAGACTCTCGGATGAGACTAAGTAGCTACCGACCGTTCCGACGCGCCCTTGACCTATCTTGATTAAGACCGAAACCTATCTAATCGAAAGTGGGGTCTAGTTTAAGCTGTCAAACAAATGGCCTGGAAAGAATAACCACTAGTAGGGATATAGATGGAGTCTCGCTCAGTAAAGAGAGTTGTAGATTCGTAGAACAGGAGAAGAGCCTTGACTTTCTATTATATTAGTCCAGCACGCTAGCTGCAATCTTTCTAAAGCAAGAAGGGAAGGGAGAAAGTTGACTTTGAGAAAGAAAGGCCTTCTCTTCTATTTCATTCTAATCTTAGGAAAGGTGCGTTATCGCTTTGATTTCTCGTTAGCTAGGCTTCAATAAGGACGTTTCGGCTTTACTAATAAGATAGAAAAGAAAGGTTTCATCAGGGTGCGAAGGTTTGGAACCTTATACAAACAAAGAGCGTTTTCTTTCAAATGACAACTGCCTCTTCCTGCTGCGAGGCCTTGCACGAAACCAAACCGCCCCCCCCGCCCGCTCAAGTACCAGTTGCTTCGCAGGTAGGCCCACTTAGGTTAGAGGGGCATTGTCCCTCAGTTCTTACCAACCCCCGGTGTGTAATCGACATGTTGTTAGCTTCAACTCGTTCGAATAAGAATCTGCAATGACCTCTGCTGTCAATTTATTATTCATTCAGGGCGCTCGGCCGGTGCTCCTTTCTCAAACCAGAACAACTCTGAACGTTAGGGAAGATAAGGGAGGATCACCTGAGCGAACTGACCGAAGGGACTTGACTTATCCGAACCGAACGATAGCGGCTTAAAGCTAAGAGCAGCGTCGCTGCTTGATCGGCGGGGAGGAGCATCTCAAAGTATGGGGCAAAGGATCAAAGGCTTTGACTTTGTCACCCGGGATCCACCACAGGTTGGGTTTGAGAGCCGTGTGATGGGTGACTATCCAGCACGGTTCGGAGAGCACTTTTAGTCTGCGCTGGTGAATGGAAGCCCCCCTATCAAGCAAGAAAGAAGCGGCTCTTCCCACGGCGGAGTCCGCATTGACTCTATTTATTATTATGGTAAATCAGTGTATCAAGATGTCAATCTTAGATCTTATTTCGGTTCGATACGTCCACCTACTAGACTCACCTTTGGCTTTCGTCTCGGTAGGTGTATTATTCTACATTTTCCCAAAAGAACATTCATTCATTTCTTTCTTCCCCGTCGACCACGACGACAGAAACGACGCGAAAAATCCAGACCCGGAAAGGGGAAGGGCCAGTGGTGGGCATTTGGTAAAGTCGGGCCGATCGGGTGTCTTCATTCAAGCGACGGTACAGAAGAAGAACGAAACGAAGTGAGAGGCCGGGGGGCAGGGAAAAGAGTCGAGTCGATCAGGCTCGACGACCGGGAGAAGCAAAACGAAATCAGGATTTGGCCGAAAAAGAAGCAAGGCTATGGATACCATGACCGATCACCATCGATAAAGAAGAATCTTTCTAAATCACTTCGGGTCAGCGGGGCCTTCAAGCATCCGAAATACGCCGGGCTTGTAAATGACATAGCCCTCCTAAATGACGACTCCTTCAGAAAAACGAAGTTATTCAAGTTCTTTTTCTCAAAGAAGTCCCCCTCCGACAGCTCAACGAGTCATCCACTTAAAAGGACCCTCCCTGCGGTGCGCCCTTCCTTGAATTATTCGGTCATGCAATACTTATTGAAGACAAAGAACCAAATGCATTTCGACCCCGTCGTAGTTCTCAATCATTTCGTGGAACCGGGCGTGGTTGAACCATCTACCATGGGGGGAGCTCATGCACAGGGAAGAAGCTTAGATAAGAGAATACGTTTCGCTTTTTTTGTCGAAAGCTCGACCGGCGAGAAAAAGTTTTTGGCCGAAGACAAAAAGTTGACCCACTTCATTCGCTGGTCGAATCATCCTCGCTTCGCGGGAACAACAAAAACCACCATCTCGCTCTTTCCTTTCTTCGGTGCTACCTTTTTCTTTCCAAGGGACGGGGTTGGGGTGTATAATCATTTTTTTGAACGTCCACGTTACACCACACTTCTACTTACCCCGTTGAGTTGTTGTAAACTCTCTTATTCGGTATATTGTATCCTAGAAAGATTCCCTCTTCAGCCTTCTCGCTAAAATTGCCTTCCTGAGTTTTCTTCAGCAACGTACATGGTGCTCCAAACGGTTCGAGGTACTCCAGATTAGGTTTACGTCATTGTAGCAACTCATAACATGTTTTTCTATGTCGTTTAACCACCAAGACTCGATTCAAAGTGTAACATGCATTTCTCACTGCCTTCCAGAATTGGATAGGCAGTTTCGAGTCTGCTAGCATCGTTCTGGCAGTCTCTATCAAGCTTTTATTCTTCCTTTCAGCAACCCCATTCATCTGTGGAGTGTAGGCAGATGTGAACTGATGTACAATTCCCTTTTCTTTACAGAATTCCTCCATCCATTGATTCTTGAACTCTGTTATGTTGTCTGAGCGTACTTGTCTTACCTTCAGCTTGTAGAGTGACTCCAATGTAGTTACTAACTCTTTGAATGACTCAAATGTTTCTGATTTTAATTTCAGAAACATCACCCAAGAGAATCTTGAGTAGTCATCCGTAACTACATAGCACTACAAGTCGTCGGTGATGCTTGTGTACTGACTGGACCAAGCAGATCCAAGTGAAGAAGCTCAAGAGGCAGTTCTATGGAATGGACTTTCTTTTCCTTATGAGACTTCTTCGTCTGTTTTCCTTTCTTGCAGGCGACACAAAATCCAGGAGTTGGAAGTTTTTGACGTTTACTCCTCGCACTAGATCATTCTAGATCAGGTGATCATCTCTCTGTGGATTGATGTGCCCCATTCTCCTATGCCAGGAGATAGACTCCTTCTCTATAGCTTTTGACAAGAAGCACTAAACTTGATGATCCATTGTGGAGGCCTTAATAGATCCAAGACGTAAAGGTCATTGTACCTTAAGGCTGACATTAAGACTTGGTCCTCCAGGATCACATAGTACTTTTTCAGGACATAGCACTTCTTATTTTCGAATACTACCTTAAATCCTTTTTCACATATTTGGGAGACAGAAAGCAAATTATTTTGAAGTTTTTGAACATAGTTTACCTTGTCAAACTTCACTTTCTGATTCCCCACTTCCCCTTGACCTGTGATATAGCGTCCTTTGTTTCCAGCAAATGAAACATGACCTCCTTTTATTTGTTTGACGTTTGACAGGAGTGCCCGGTTCCCAGTCATGTGCCTGGATGCTCCGCTATGTACAATCCAAGTGTTTGTCTCAGCACTATAGCAAACACCCTGCACATTCAATTGAAAACATTAGTTAAGATTAGGGACCCAAGCCTTAACTGGCTTGGGTGACCCAGAGGCATCACACATCATAAATTCCACCCATTGTCCATTAGAGGGCGAGGGAAGATCATTCGTCTTCTTGTTCTCATTACCAGTCATTGAACTAGACTTTTCTTTCCATAAGCAAGTTTTGTGTAAGGCCTGTTTGTGATAAATAGACGATTGTCTTATGGATTGAACTTTATGTTCACTAACTCTTCTAGGTGGAGTCATTGAGCTCCTTTTAGAAGAACTGGATTTAGGATCATGAAGTTCAACTTTCTTCCTAGGTGTCTGATAATAAGGACAGTTAGACGTGATGTGTCCATACTTTCCACAGTTGTAGCAAGATCTACTTTTGACATGCTGGTATGGTTGTTTCTATGGAGAAGTGTGCGACACTCGTGTGACTTTGACTTGGTTGATTTTAGACACTTCTTGTTTAGATATATTATCTTGTTTAACAAAATTAATTGTTTGACCCTTCTTAACATCTTTACACTTTTGTTTATCTAGACTTATACATGACACATGTGTTTGGTTAACTTGTTTGTTCTTTTTAGGTTCAGAATTAGACATGTTTGAACCATACTTTACCTTAACCTTCTCAAATTTTTCATCCAGATTATCAATAGGCATTTTACCTTTTGATTTTGAAGTGGTCTCTTTTTTTTAGTGGCAGATACAATAGTTTGACATATGGAATCTGGATCACTTACAAGAGGAGTGGACACCACATGATCCTTGATTGGGTTGTTATTTATTGGTTTGATTTTGGCATTCAACAAGATCTCATGTGGTAGTGGAACCACTTTATAACTCAATCCCTCCCCATTGTTGCGTTCTCTGACGAAGTGTTGGACAATGTGAGACGAACTTGTCCAACTATGCAGTTTTTGTTTTAATGAATTTAGTTCTACTTCCAAAACTGCTTTTTGTTTCTTAGTTTCTTCTAGGGAATTTAAATAGATCTTGATGTCATTTGCTTGGTTAAAAGCCACAACTTCGGTTTCCCGTAGTTGTTTATTTAATAGTTCTATTTTTTCTTTGTAACTGTGGTCATTTTGTTTTAAAACACAATTTGCTTCTATGCACAGTTGCAAGTCCTTTACAAATCTATCATTGTGATCTAATAACCTAGCAAATTTCAAATCTATGCTTTACCTAAATTTATTACAATCAGAACAAGCATGATTATTGAAATGTTGATTAGTGGAACTTACCTGAGAAGGTTCTGTTGAGTCAGCCATCATTGCAGAGTTTGACTTTTCCGGTGCAGGTGATTCTAAACATGTTGAACTTTGGCCTTCATCATCCAGGTGATTGATCACATTTGCAGTTTCTTCATTATTTGACAACGCGAGTTCCACTGCAATATCACCGTCGCTTGCTGAGTCGTCATCTAAATCCTCAACACTAGCAATGTTGGATTCTCCCGGAGACACAAACCGAAAGCTCCAATCTTCCCTTCGTCATCCTAAGCGGCCAAAGCCTTAGGATCCTTGCTTGACGAAGTAGGGCTACTTGTGGGTTTATCCTGACGACTGAAAGATGAGAATGGATTCCCATTTTCTGTCTTCTTGGGCTTCACACATTCAAGTTTGAAATGCCCCTTTTCCCCACAGTTGAAGAAGGTAACTTTGGTCTTGTCAAAACCAAAAGTTGTGTCCTTAGTGGCAATCAAGTTCTGTCCGGTCTTTTTGACAAACTTCTTAGCTTTCCGGACAACACTTGCTAAAGCCCACATGAGGTCCATTCTCTCCAGCTCTGTCTCGTCTACCTTCTTGTAGTCCTTATCTGCCACATGGCAGTTCCCAATTTTCCCAGCAACTAGTCCATCATAGGAGTGAACGATAGCTTCTAAGAGATCCATATGCTCCTTTGCTACCTCTACCGTCACATTCCCGAGATTCTCGGTCTTCAGTTTTGTAGCATTGGCTTCAGGTGCTATGTATTGGGTACAAGACGACCCTGACGTGTCAGATCCTAAAATAGTAGCTTGAGATGGAGCAGCTAAATCCGACACAAATGTCGTCTGAAGTGGTGCTCCAGAAGTTTTGGCTTGTGGAGTTGAGTTGTACAGTGACGGATTCTGATCATATGAAGACTTTTGGGCCTTTTACTTCATCCTCAACTCTTCCTCTCTTAGCTTCAGAATGAAATCTTTGATATCTAACTTCACCAACATATCATTGTGTCTGAGGTTGGATACAAAGGAAACCCACTTCTTTAGCAACCCATCTACAAAGTTCGACACCTTGTCTTCCATAGACGTTGTAACTCCATGAGTGTGCAGCTCACTCATCAAGTAGTAGAACTGATCGATGACGTCATCCAAGCTCTCCTTACCCATTGACGAGAAGTTGTTGAACTCTTTCTTCAACGCTTTAGCCTTTAGAGCTTTTAATGACACATTCCCGTCATACCGTTTTTCCAATGCATCCCATAGCTTCTTTGCTTGCTTGCTTTCAGAAAATTGATGGAAGATGTCCTTAGGAATTGACTGAGTTAGCAATGCATATACTTTCTTCTCATCATTGTACTTTACCTTTTGGCCATCAGTCATGCCGCCTAAGGTAACTTTGACTCCATCTGCACCTACAGGAATGCTATACCCTGTCTCTATCGACTCCCATAGATTGGGATCTACTCTATTTAAGTAGATCTCGAATATTTTCTTCCATTGTGGGTAATCATCTAACGTTATGAGCTTAGGGGGTTTATTGTGATTCCCCACTTTATTTTCCAAAAGCAATAGATTCTGGATCCTTCATTCCCTCCCTGCGGTGAACGCTGAATATTGATCCTCCATTACTATCAACTTTGAACTTTAGAACAAACTATTTTACTTGTGCGACTGAAGTAATGCGATTGAACACTTTGTGCAATTGAACAATGCGGTTGGCTCAGACGTGCGAATGAACCAATGCGGATGGCTCAATCGTGCGAATGGACAGGTGCGGATGATCAATGCGAATAGGCAGTTCAGTCGTACGAATGGATGAACGACCGAGTCTCAATTGTGCGTATGAGGGATGCGGATGGATTCAGTCGTGCGATTGAGTCAATCGTGCGACTGAAGCTGCTGAATTTTTAGGATTCGAAGGTTTAAGGTATTTAGACGCAAACACGAATTTCTCACGAACCCTAATTGCCGTATGCTAGAAAACGTTAACTTTTTGACCTGGAGATGTCTAAAACACTGTTTTGACACAAAAAGATTGTGTTTTTGAGTGAAAAACACGATTTTTATATCAAAAACCATTGAATCACATGTAAATCAAGAGCCAAAGTTCTGATACCACTTGTTAGGACCGTGTACAGTATGGAGTACTAACTGATTTACGTGTACACCAACTCAAATAGTGTGGAATCCTATTTGATTGGTGATCCAATCAGTGAGAACGCGAGTAAAATCAATCCAAGAATGAAACTAAACGTCAAGAACGATAGTAGGACGATTTACAGCGATCTATGAACTTGGAATAGGTGTTCTTGAGTCTCTGGACGGCTAGGGTACGATTTAGTACATAGGTATTCAAATTGTTAGGTTTTTCCACGAATTAAGTGGTATTTATAGGTTAGAGTTTTCCATTCGTGCGACTAGACCATTTGCATGGTTCAATCATGCGATTGAAGCATGCAGTTGATCCATCCACACAACTAAGGATTCAGTCGTGCGACTGAGTCAATCTCATGTTACAATCGTGCGACTGATCCAGTCTCCTGGTTCAGTCATGCGACTGGTTCATTAGCATGAAGTTTTCATGCATGTGGTCTATTAGCATGGTCCATTCGCATGAGAACTTCACACGATTAAGTTTAAGCACGTTTCTCAATCATTATTGACTAACAACTATATAAACAACCACAAACCTATATAGTTAGTTCAATATGCGTTAACACACAATAATCAATGAAATATTAACCATTATAAGCATCACAAACACAATATATTTCATTCATACCCATTCTATTACATATATGTAAGACATGAAAGACATTTTACACTAAGCTCATAAACTAGGTGCATATGTATCTACCCTAACTCAATGTCACAGCCTTCTATCATCTCAGAAATCCTGGTAGACTTACCTATGGCAGTTTCCACGTCAAAGGAAATATCTATACTCTTACTACTAACAGGCAATTTAGCATAGAAAGCAGCAGAAATAAAACTCTTACTAGCACCAAAATCAAATAAAACAGAAGCAAGAGTGTGGTTACTAGATATGTACCTGACATGACATCGGGGTCCGTCCTAGCCTCCTCTAGCATCATCCTGAAGGCTCTGCGCTTGCCTTCTGTCCTTTTGTCCTAACCATATTCTTCTTCGCTCCCGAACCTTCACCCCTCGGCTTCTTGCAATCCCTACTCATGTGGCCTTCCTCACCACAAGAATAACACCTCCTCACACCGCAGTTCCTTGCCACATGTCCGGTTCTTCCACAAAGGAAATAGAAATTGATTCCCAATCTACATTCCCCGGGGTGTTCTTGTCCACACTTGACACACCTTCTAGATCCTGCACCGGATGTGACCATACGCCGGTCATCCACCTGTGCACCTTTGTTACTTGGAGTGGCTCCGCCACGTCCAAATCGCTTCCCGTTCTAATTCCAATCAGTCCCTCCTTCCTTTATAGCTTCTGTTACCACCACAGTTCTTTCATCGTATAATCTCCCCGCTAAGTCAACCACCGATCTAAATGTGCTCAGCCGGGCAGCGATCATGTGCCTACGGATATCCGTTGGCAAGACCTGAATATACCTCTTAATCTTTCGCGATAGAGGTGTCACCTAATTCGGCACTAGCCATGCCATTTCATTGAATTTGGTGGTGTATTATTGGTGTGTCATTGTTCCCGCCTCCAGCTGCAAGAACTCCCTCTCAACTTTGTCCATCTCACGGTGAGAACAGAACTCCTCAATCACTAGCCTCTTTAACTCCGGCCCTCTCATTCTTCCGATGACCCGACTACCCTCAGCTTGGACAATATTGTCCCACCAACACAGAGCCGAGTCCACAAACAAGTGGGCAGCTAACTTCACCTTTTGGTCCTCTCGGCACTCGCTGATATTCAAAACAGCTTCCATCTCTCTCACCCATCGGTGAGCAGCAGCAACAGTGCCATTACCATCGAAAGTAGGGGGCTTGCATCTTTGAAATGCCCCATAGTTGCAGCCTCGGGCTGCCTCCGGCATAGGCTCTTCTTCTTCCTCTTCCTCTTCGTCATTAAAGAAAACTATTTCAGTCTCGGGCTATCTCCTTTCGCCCATAGGTCTACTCCTATCCTTCCTCTCCCCCTCCCGTACAGCCTTTATCACTTTAGTCACCATAGACGGTAAGATCGTCTGCATGACCTGATGCGCCTCCTCTACAACTGCCTCCTTCACTGAGGCCCTTAAGTTAGCACTCTCATCTCCGCCCTTCGGATGAGGGGTCTCGGGTTGTTCATGAACCACCTTTTCGGCTCTAGGCCTTCCTCTCGTAGCCTGTGGTTTTGCACCATGACCTCCACCACATGAAGCTTTAGATGATCTACCACTAGTCATCCTCTAATACACACACTGAAAGATTCAAACACCAACATGGTCATTCAAGAGAACAACTTAGTTTATGTCAAGAATAGTAAGTCCCTAATTACAGCGGCCAGTTGTGATTAACCACTTACTTTACTCTTCATACCCCAAGCATTTCCTATCCTGACTACATCAGTTGCTAAATCTACAAGCAACACATAACCACATAACATGCGCACGTAATACTAGTTAACATTAAGAAAATACCTGATGGCACACAGCTACTCAGCTTGGCATCCCTTCCCTTTCCGTCCCATTTGCAGTTTAAGTTAAGGTTTATTTTGAAAACTTACCCATTTCACTTAAAATTTGGCTCTGATACCAACTTGTAAGGCCCCGTTCCCAGGACACTTACAGCTGGCCAATCATCGCTTATAGAACATATAATTACATTAACTTGAAATAAAAGTTGCAGTGAAAACATAATAAAAACAACATTTTCATTAAAAATGCTTTTGAAAAATAATACAACATTCGTTACACAATTTCATTTGTTCGCATTACAATGCAAAAACACTAAACAAAAGAATGCAATCCAAAAGAGCCAGGTAGCCGCCCCGTGCCATCCTCATTAACTTTACCTACCAACTGGAAAATGCATAAAAAGGTCAACGTTGCTCAGTGAGATCTAGTTTTATTGTAAAACATACTTTATCCTTCGTTTAAAACCGTCCATCACTTTCTTTCAAATCATACTGTATTGTTGTAAATGATCACATATCATACGTACACATAGATAATAACATTATTATCTTCTTATTGTTCATCATATTATTTCCGTAACTCTTTCTTTCTTTATCACATTCTTTACCACTATCTGGATCAGTGTCATCAGATATCCCCAAACAAATAGGGTACTAGGCCAAAGATCATAATTGACTTCCACATCGCACATAGCCTGGCGCCAGCACCGGGGTAAGCTACAAGATCCCAACTGTATACTACACCTCCAACATTATGAATAACTCGGGTACTGGGCCAAAGATCATAAATGACTTCCATACCGCACATAGCCTGGCACCAGCACCGAGGTGAGTATCACTATAAACCAACTGTATACTACACCTCCAACATTATGCATAATTCGGGTACTAAGCCGAAGATCATAAATGACTTCCACACCACACATAGCCTGGCACCCGCACCGAGGTGAGTAATCACTATAAACCAACTGTGTACTACACCTCCAACATAATGCATAACTCGGGTACAAGGCCAAAGATCATAAATGACTTCCACACCGCACATAGCCTGGCACCAGCACCAAGGTTAGTAATCACTATAAACCAACTGTATACTACACCTCCAACATTATGCATAACTCGGGTAGTGGGCCGAAGATCATAAATGACTTCCACACCTCACATAGCTTGGCACTAGCACCGAGGTGAGTATCAATATAAACCAACTGTATACTACACCTCCAACATTATGCATAACTCAGGTACTAGGCCGATGATCATAAATGACTTCCACACCGCACAAAGCCTGGCACCAGCACCGAGTTAAGTAATCACTATAAACCAATTGTATACTACACTTCCAACATTATGCATAACTCGGGTACTAGGCCGAAGATCATAAATGACTTCCATATCGCACATAGCCTGACACCAGCACCGAGGTGAGTAATCACTATAAACCATGTACAAAATTGTTGGTCAATCACAAAGATTGGATCCATGCGTGTATCCTTAAGGGTTAGCTTAACCATACGCAGTTGAGCTTACAGCATTTTAGAGTCGTGCATCTCTGTACATTTTCCTTGCAAGCCTCTCTCTCTTTACTTTCTTTTTCATTAATGCATGCATTCATTCATTACGTTCCTCTTTTCATTATCTTCCACTTTACGTTACATAATACTTATCATTTTATTTATTAACATTCAACGTAAAGCCATGGAAAAATAAACATAAATAATAAAGAACATCAACATAAAAATACAACATCACCATACAGGGCACATCATACATAACATACATCATACCATCATGCATAAGCACCAATCATACATCATCAAATCATATCATACATCATTAAACCATGCCCTTCACATCATCATTGACTTACAAAAGGTCAACCTACTATGCCCTCAGGAACATGGGTCAAACCTACATCTACACTTTCCCCCCGAAAATCTGAGAATAAACTAAGTCCTTTCGGGCGCATGAGCCTTATTTGGGCGTATGAGCACTATTCAGTCGCATGGCCTTCTAGGCGCATCAGAACACTTAGGCGTATGAACACTATGGGTGAATGGACACTTAGGCATATGGATTCTCAGTCGCATAGCCTTCTGCCGCATAACTTTCATGCGTATCGGCCTTAGTCGCATGGCATTCATCCACATTTCTTTTTTTTCATACGCTGTTCTTTTGTTCATCCACATTTCTTTTGTTCATCCGCATATCTTTTTTTCATCTGCATTAACTTGTGTTCATCCGCATTTCTTATGTTCATCCATATTTCTTTTGCTCAACCGCATTTTCTTTGCTCATCCGCATTTCCTTTACTCGTCCGCATTTCCTTTGCTCATCCGCATTTACTTTGCTCGTCCGCATTTCTTTTGCTCATCCGCATTTCTTTTGTTCATCCGCATTTCTTTTGTTCATCCGCATTTCTTTTGTTCATCCGCATTTTTTCATCCGCATTTTTTCATCCGCATAAACTTATTCATCCGCATTAACTTGTTCATCCGCATTTGTTCATCCGTATTTGTTCATTCGCATGAACTTATTCATCCGTATTGACTTGTTCATCCGCATTTGTTCATCCGTATGAACTTATTCATCCTTATTAACTTGTTCATCCTCATTTGTTCATCCGCATGAACTTATTCATCCGCATTAACTTTAGTCGCATGGCCATCTAGGCGCATGGACATTTCAGGCGCGTGGACATTTCAGGTGCATGAGCCCTATTTGGGCGTATGAGCAGCCTCATGCGCACTTAAACATCAGATTCAGTCCCCAAACACCATCTATTATGTTCTAAGCTTAAATCATACATTCTAAGCCTTAGAAACACAACCATAACATCATCAAACATAAACATGGCCCAAAACCAAACCCCACCCGCAACATACACACATTCATACATACGGGTATGAAACCCAATTTTATAAAAACGTACATTCATGCATTTTCAGCCCCAAAATTAGTTAAAACATGTAAAAGAGGGGTTCTAGAACTCATCTTTGCAGCTCTTTGGGTAAGACTTCTTCAAACCCGTTTGCAAATTGAGCTCAAACACCTAAAACCCACCAAACACACACAACCGAACACACACAACATACATAAGCACACAACCGATGATGAAACCACTTAAGAACATCTTAAACACATGAATTCTTACCTTGAATTCGATCTTTTCAGCTCTTGTTCTTCAAAATCTGAGAGGTTTCAGCTCCTTGTTACTCCCTCTCTCTAAAATCCGATTGATATGGGTGAAGACAGGGTGATGGACGGCCATCACCTTTTACACCCACTTTTTCAAACATTTTGTCCTTTTGGACACTTTTTACCCTTCAACTTGGGTAAAATATCTTTTCTTTCTTTTTCTTCACTTTATTCTTCTTTCTTTGTCTTTTATAAATAACCGGTCTTACAGGTGAGTCCAACCTATATATGATCTTCAAAGATATTAGCTTACCTAACCTTAACTTATAGGGTTGTCATAACTAGGCTCATAGTTAAGGGGAACATGTAATGTTCTAAAATTTTGAGAGATGAAGCCCAACATCTTTATGACTATGAGAAAGCCTGTTGTGGGCTTCTCAAGGATAGAAACAACCTTTGTCCCTAAAATATTAATGCTCATTGCTCAAGATGACAACCTAGCAGCACCGACTAGTGTTGAACCCACACTTTCTACTTCTCAATAACCCACATGGCCACAAATAACCATCACCTACCAAAGAAAATCAAAACAAGCCCCTTCACAAGATACTTAACTTATGCAGACCCCTATATCACCACCCATGCAAGAGGAAGTGGACATTGGAGCTTCCACTTCCCCAAAGAGCAAACAACTCCTATCTCATCAATGTTTAGTGTTGAGGTTCCTCATGCTCAGCATTATGAGCTCACAACACTAACAACCTTAAGCCTTCACTCAGAGTCTTAAAACTCTAGTGAACAACCTTTAGGGGACAATTACAATCCCTAACCTCTAGATCTAAACCAAACCATTCCAACCTAGGATTCTATGATTATGAAAGACATCGAATTCAGTCGGTATCATGAGTCTCTCTTCTCTTCCCCTACTCAAGAAGAGATGGGCACTCCTGCTTTTCCCATGTCTAGCCCACATCATCCACCCACTACTACGGTGGATCTCCCTTAACCTATTTAGGGGGTCCATATGGAAGAAGCTCTCACTTCAGTAAGTGACTACATTATAAGACCTCTGTTGGACCAAAAGAACCAATGAGCCGGATCAGAAAAACCTTAAGTCCCACAGACGTCACAACAACTGCTGAAGTCCACAACAGCTGAAGACAAAGTCTGAAGACAAGTGCTGAAGACAAAGTCTGAAGACAAGTGCTGAAGACAAAGTCTGAACACAAGTGCTGAAGACAAAGTCTGAACACAAGTGCTGAAGACAAAGTCTGAAGACACAAGTGCAGAAGAAAAAGTCTGAAGACACAAGTGCTGAAGACAAAGTCTGAAGACACAAGTGCTGAAGACAAAGTCTGAAGACACAAGTGCTGAAGACAAAGTCTGAAGACACAAGTGCTGAAGACAAAGTCTGAAGACACAGTGCTGAAGACCAAGTTCAGACGTTGTCACAACAGCTGAAGAGGTCTTCTTCAGTAGTTGTGACGGTTTTCTTTCAGTAGTTTTATGTTTTTGTTTTCAGTAGTTTTGTAAGTTTTAGTTATTTTTGTAACAAATCTGCCAGATGTCACTATCCCGTGATATCAGTAGTGATTGCACTCTATATAAGGAGTGTCAACCTAATTGTAATCTGTGAATGATTGAGCAGAAACATTTGATATTATTGAAACATTCATTTTCACAGAATATATTCTCTCTTTACAACCGTATTTGTTCTTAATGCATACGTATATCAAATTCTTGCTATAATTTGTCTAATTCTTGTTCTATTCTATTGCGTTACACTCTAATCCATCAAACTTGAGATCTCTGATCCTCTCAAATGGTATCAGAGCAAGGTTAATCATTGATCGATCTAATAATTGATCATTGAAACTGCTATCCAAGATCCAAGTTTGATTGAATTAGCATTTTTGCAAGAAACGGTTATAGAGATTGAATTTTCTGTGTTTTTGGTCATTCATCCTGAGATTTATTCTTGGTTTTCATTGAGTCTTTTGTGGTCTGTGTAAAATCTTTTAAAAAGCTTGAATTAAATTGTATTTGGACCTAAAATGACTACTCCTTCCAATGATCCTCACAATACTGGTTCCTCAACCAAGCCTCCGATGCTGGTTAGGAATGAGTATAACATATGGCAACGACGAATGCTCCACCACCTGTCTGTAAACAGCTCAGGTTGTTGGACATCAGTGGTACATGGTCCATACAGGCCTATGGTGAATAACCCGGAAACCAATGAAATGGTTCCGAAGAGGAGGGAGCAATACTCAGATGAGGATAAGAAATTGTTTGAGATTGATGCAAAAGCCCATGGAATTCTGGCCATGGCTCTGCCCAATGAAATCTATTCTGGGCTAATGCATTATAAAACTGCCCATGACCTCTGGAATGCCTTGAAAGAACAATTTGGAGGAACAGATGAGGTCTTGGCAAATAATAGAGAAATCCTTGCCCAACAATATGAGACATTCTCTATAGGAAGGGTGAGACACTGACTCAACAGTTTGAGCGGTTCTCTTGTTTGATCTCTGAATTAAAAATGGTCAAACATGAGTACACAAATAGCCAGATGAATAACAGATTTTTCAGATCACTGCCTGAGAGATGGGACACATATACTATTGTCCTACGCTCCAGTGCAAATTTGGACAAACTATCTCTCACCCACTCCATGGGAAATTGCTCACATTTGAGAGAGAGATAGAACAGAAATGAAAACTGTCATCATCTGGAAAGCTCACTGATGATTTTGTACCAGGAAACACTGCCTTGGTAAGTCATGAGTCAGAGTATGCTGGATCAGATGTCACTATGATGAGCATATTGATTTTACCTCAAAAAATTCTAATCATGCCTTTGTGAGTGTTGATTGTCATCCTGGTAATAATAGTGACAATCTATGCTTATCATGGATGATTTGAAGGGCATTGCTGATGATGATCTAGAAGAGATGGATATTTTGAGCCAAATGGCCTTGATCAATATCAGATCTCAGAAATTCTACAAGAGAACTGGCAGGAAATTTCCTGGACTCTCTGACAAAACTAAAGTCTGTTTTGACAAGAGCAAGTTGAAGTGTCACAAATGCCACAGGCTTGGACACTTTGCAAGAGAGTGTAGATCAACTGGACCTAACTCTTCTGCACCCTTTTGACTTTTCAAAATAACAATTCACAATCAAAAGGGCAACATTCTGCCGGTTCTAGTCATTCATCACACCCTCATTCTCCTGCATATTTTGTTCCTCAGGGTCAAATGCCATATCCTTATCCCTGCTATTATATGCCACAGTCAAATCAAGTTCAAGCTCCTATAGTACCACAACCTCATGCACTACCAGAACCTCAACCATCTTCATCTCAATCACAACCTCATCACAGCTTCTTCACACCTGGAGTCGTTGACTGGAGTAGCTTACCTGATAACTTGTCTGGTCACACTGAGCAATACTATGCTGGTGCTAGTCAACATGGTGGTGAACACCCTTTTGGAAATCTTGCTCTCATGGCCCTGGAGTCTACTGAGGGTTCCTGTTCAAATGCATCATCTTCACAGGTAACTCAGGTATCTTCAGAGGCTAAAGCCAAGTTATGTTCTGAATCATGCATAGCTGCCTTTGTCTCTATTAGAGAGGCAAATGTAGCATTAATAAATCAAAAACTTGAGCTTGAGAAAATCATTTTCAAAAGAAAAGCTGAGTATGAGTCTGCTCTTAACAGTAAAAATGATGAGATTTATAAGCTTAAATGCCAATTAATGATGAAAAGGCCAAGCTAGAGGTTATTCTGGAAGACCACAGGAGTCTCAAAGAAAAACTTGCAGTGACCCAAGTTGAGTGTGAACGCTGGGTCTCATCATGCAAGGGATTGAAATGCTTCTCAGCAAGCAAACTGCTTCAAATGTGAAGTTTGGCATTGGTTACAACCATACTGCTACACCAACAGACTTTACTCCTAACTCCATAGTTAAGTCTGAAAGTGAAAGCAATCTCCAAACCACATATCTGTGAGTCATTCTCCAATGATAATCTAAGATCAGAGAATGAAACCAGTGTTAAGATCTCAACAAATAAATGACTGATGGTCTAACTACTGAGACTCATATGAAGCTGAGTACTTCAGATGTTGTTCCTCAATGTACCTCAAGTACTGAAAGAGACCCAACATCTGAAAAGCATTTCAAATCAGTTGAAATACAAGGACTAACAACTGCTGAGGAATCATCAAACAGTCTATTAGGACGGATGGAAAACAGTTGAATTACCAGTCTTCAGCTGTTACAAATCCTTTAGTACCTAGTACTGATAGGAGGAAAGTACTGAAGATCACACCTTCAGTAGTTTCTACTTCAGCAGTAAAGATGTCCAAGATGAAGAATAAACCATGTGAAATTTGTGGTAAATTCAATCATCTATCTGATGAATGTTGGTACAAAAAGGGTTTAAGCTCCAAAGGGATGAGCTCATTAAACTAGAAATAATAAAATGAAAACTGAGTTTGAGACCAAGTTTGTACCACAATCATCTCAACCTGATAAACCCAAGGTCTTACCAAATCCACTAAGAAGGATGCGGTTTATCAGAAGACAGCTGATATTGTTCTCATGATAAACATAAGACTAAGTCTGTGAAGTCTAAGAAGGAGGAAATGGTGGGTCACAGGAACTCATCAAAAACAAGCTCTGGAGTGTCAAATGAACTAAAAGCTCGAGCTTCAAATCAGACACAGCTTGTTATGATGGTTCAGCATCTGTTGGGGAGAGTTAACCAACTTGAAACCATGTGATCAAACCACTGGAGAGGAATTCCAGGCCCAAATCCATTTCAGCACCATCTCCATCTTCATCAGCTGTTAATCATAAGAAACCAGCTATGGTTAAATCTGTTGATAAAGTAAGTCCCAAAACCAAAAAGGTTTGGGTCTCCAAAGCTAACTAGTTTCTTATGATTGTGCAGGGTTCTTCAGCATGCCAAAGAAGCATCTGGTATGTGGACAGTGGAGGATCCATGCACATGACTGGGAGCAGCTCTCTTCTTCATGATTACTCTCAGGGAAAGAGGGATTTGTCTCATTTGGAAATGATGCTAAATGTTACATCATTGGAAAGGGATTTGTGTCTAATGGAGATATTAGATTTGATGATGTCAACCATGTAGAGAATATCAAATACAATTTGTTGAGTGTTAGTCAGATGTGTGACAAAGGACATGTTGCTCTTTTCACAAGCCAGAACTGTAGGATTCTGTCTTCCAAGGTTCTGAGCCTGATTGACAAAGTACTGGATGATAATACTCTCCTGAAGGCTAACAGGATAGGAAGTATATGCCTTGGATCTGTCAAAGAAAATTGATTTGAGAGGCCATCAATGCTGTTCTCCAAGGCCTCTCTCCAAGAATCTAAACTGTGGCATAGAAGGCTGGGTCATGTTAATCTCAAAAACATGAATCAGCTGATCCACAAGAGTTTAGTGAGGGTCTTCCAATAAAGGAGTTCAATTGTGATGAAATCTGCACTGCATGCTTAAAAGGGAAACAACATAAAGTTTCATTCCCAACCATAGAAGAGTCCAAGTAATCTTACAACTACTGCACATGGATCTTTTTGGTCCTGTGAAGGTAAGGAGTATGGCAAAGAAGAAATACTGTCTGGTAATTGTGGATGATTACTCTAGATATGTATGGACCTTCTTCTTGCATTCAAAGGATGAGGCTGCTCAGTCCATTATGAACTTTGTGTTACACATTGAGAAGCAGTATTCCCTACAAGTTAGTGTGTGAGGAGTGACAATGGTACTGAATTCAGAAACCACACTCTTGATGAGTTTTACTTGTCAAAGGAAATCAAGAGGCAGTATAGCATCCCAAGGACTCCAGAGCAAAATGGAGTAGTGGAGAGAAGAACAGGACCCTCATTGAAGCTGCAAGGTCCATGTTGGCTGATTCTGGTCTGCCACTGACTTTTTTGGGCTGAAGCTGTCAATACACCTGCTATGTACAGAATAGAGCCTTAGTAAATCAGGGTTTGATGAAAACTCCTTATGAGTTTTACATCATTTAGCCCCTTTGATTTCATTCTTTAGAGCATTTGGGTGTCCCTGTTACATTCTCAACACAAAGGATCAACTCCAAAAGTTTGATTCTAAGGTGGATGCGGGTATTTTGTTGGGTACATCCACCGTGCAAGGCTTATAGAGTATTCAACTGTCGGACAAAGATAGTTGAACAAACCTTGCATTGAAGTTCAATGAATCCCCGAAGGATACAATTCCACAAAACCCTGTGGAGTTGTTTGATCTGACATTCTGCAATATGTTTCTTATCAACCACATGCTGTTGCAGATCATATGAAACCATCATCTTCTGTAGCCAGTCATCCATCTGGTGTTACTGAGATGATGATGATGATATCAGTAATCACCTTTCAAGTTTAGTGATCAACTGCCTGATTCAGCTAGACCTGACATTCCTGTAGCTTCAGTAGCACAATCCACAACAAATGCTGATGATATTTCTACAACTTCAACTTCCTTTGAATTACCATCTACTGATTGGTTTCAAGGAATGCTTCACCATCACCATCTGTTGCTGCTGAGCCTGCTACAAACACTTGCACAGATCTTATTGTGTACCAAGATCTGAAGAATCACCCTATGTCTCAAATCATTGGTGATATCAATGCTGGCGTTTCAACAAGAAGTCAATTGTCAAATTTCTACTTCTATGCTTCTTCATTAGTCACAAGAGCCAAAGAACTATCACATTGCTTTAAGGACAATGGATGGGTGAAGCCATGCAGCTTGAGCTTCTTCAGTTCAAGAAACAGCAAGTGTGGGAGCTGGTTCTTCTACCTCCAGGTAAGTGTGCAATAGGCACTAATGAGTGTTTAGGAACAAAACTGATGAAAATGGGCTTATTGTTAAGAACAAGCCAGACTGGTTGTACAGGGTTTTCACAAGAGGAAGGTATTGATTATAATGAAACCTTTGCCCCTGTAGCCAGACTGGAAGCAATTCGATTGTTTTTAGCTTATGCTGCTTATCACAACCTTAAAGTTTTTCAAATGGATGTCAAAAGTGCATTTTTGTATGGGAAAATTAAAGAAGAGTTTATGTATGTCAACCACCAGGTTTTGAGGACAATAAACATCCTAATTAGGTGTATAAGCTTGATAAGGCTCTCTATGGGTTGAAACAAGCTCCTAGAGCCTGGTATGAGACATTATCAAACTTTCCTCTGGTAATAATTTTCACTAGAGGCTCCATAGATAAGACTTTATTCATTAAGAAAACTGGGTAGCATAATCTACTTGTTCAAATTTATGTAGATGATATTATTTTTGCATCCTCTGATCCACAGTTGTGTGATGCTTTACAAAGTTGATGAAACGGAAGTTTGAATGAGTGCCATAGGAGAATTACAGTTCTTTCTGGGTTTGCAAATCAAACAAAAGGCTGATGGAATTTCATTCATCAGTCCAAATACACAAAAGATCTTTTGGAAAAGTTTGATTTACAAAAGTGTAAGCCTTGTTCTACTCCCATGTGCAACACCACACAACTGGATACAGATCAGAAAGGTAAGTGGTTGATGAAACACTTTATAGATGTATGATTGGGTCCTTGATGTACTTAACAGCTTCTAGAACAGATATTATGTTTGCTATATGTGTTTGTTATTTCAGGCTACACCTAAGGAGTCTCATTTGATTGCAGTCAAGAGGATCTTTAGATATTTGCAAGGCACTCCATCTCTAGGTTATGGTATTCTACTAGACATTCTGGTAAATTAGTTGCTTTTTCTGACAGTGACTATGCAGGGTGTAAGTTGACAAGAAAGTCCACTTCTGGAGGATGCCAATTCTTAGGCAACTGCTTGATTTCTTGGCAGAGTAAGAAGCAAACCTCAGTTGCTACATCAACTGCTGAAGCAGAGTACATTGCTGCTGCAAGCTGTACATCTCCGGTACTCTGGCTTCAAAACCAATTATTGGATTATGGCATAACAGAGACTAAGACCCCATTGTTAATGGAAAGCTCTTCAGCTCTTTGCATTGTCAAGATCCGTCCAGCACTCTAGGACTAAATATATTGAAATCAGACACCATTTTATTAGAGATTGTTTTGAAAAAGGTCTGATTGATCCAAAATTTGTTCCTAGTGCTGATGAGCTTGCAGACATTTTCACTAAGCCCTTGGATAGCACAACTTTCCAAAACCTAGTGTTAAGGCTTGATATGCTGTAGCTAGAATAAGTGACAACTACTGGTGATCTCAGCTCACAAGTACTGATGATCATTAGTTTATTATTGTCATATATAAGTACTGAAGTTATCCTCCCTCAGAAGTTTTTTTAAAAACTACTAAAGATTAACTTCTCAGTACTCAAGTACTTTATTTGTGAAACAACTGATGTAGTTACAACAGCTGATGTAGTCACAACAGCTGTTGTAGCCAACTACTGATGTCAGAAATGCAGATAAGTACTGATGACCAATGAACGTCTGAACTCAGATCTAAGTCTGATGAGTAAGAGTGGAGGTCAGACTGAAACACTGAAAAGCAATGAATTGATGACAACTACTGACGAGCCTTTTTCTTCAGTAGTTTCCCAACTGTTGTTTCCTTCTAAACAACTGAAGCAATACCATGTCTTCAGTAGTTTCACAACTACTGATGACTAACCCCAAGTCTTCAGTTGTTTACAACAACTGATGGTAAAACCAAGTCTTCAGTAGTTCACAACTACTGATGACTAATACCAAGTCCTCAGTTGTTTCACCACCTGAAGTAAAAACTGTCTTCAGTAGTTTTATAACTACTGATGACTAAATCTTCAGTAGTTATAAAACTACTGAGACTAAATCAGAGACTTCAGCTGTTTCAATGTCTGACGGTTAAAACCAAGTCTTCAGTTGTTTTATAACAACTGCTGATCACACCAATACGGTCAGTCATTTCAAACCTCTGAAATTAATACCATGTCATCAGTAGTTCAACAACTGCTGACTAACACCAAAACCTTCAGTCGTTTGCTAACCCTACCCTTTAAAACCTTATCCCACCTTTAGAGTTTTTACTTTTCTCTTCTCAAACCTAACATTCAAAAACTCTAAACTCTCTTCATCAATGGCGACCATGCAACTAAAACCTCGACACAACTGTGTCGCACATCTCACAAAATCGCCATACTGGACCAAGTTTCACAACGCCATTGATTTAATGGTTCAGTCACCTTACAAAACGGCTTTTCTGTTAAATCCCACCATATATGCCGAATCTCTTAACCAATTCTGGACAAATGTCACTCTTGTCTCTGAGGAGAATGACACAGAGTCTCTTCAATCGTTTGTCCATCATCAAAAAGTGGTTATTACTCCAGACATTCTTCGCCAAACCCTCAATCTGGATGATGCCACTTTCCCAACTGGTTATCCAAAGGGCACAATAGATCAATCATTGCCTAGCATGGATACCAGGGTGACTGAGTGCATCTACCATATTGAAGAAACATTTCCAGGATGCCGAACGTCTCATCTTCACCTGGTAAATGTCTGCTTGTGCCCCAAGATTCATCATGGGATCAAATGTCCACAAGGTGGCAACAGGTAATGTACTCCATCCTTGAGCAACAACCTTTAAATTTTCTGAAATACTATTTTTAGAGCTCAAGGATATGGCCCAAAAACCACTTGCTAACCGTTGGATATTATATCCTCGGTTCATAATGGCCATAATTGAAAACCAGCTTCAAGCTGAGGGATTGTTGGCTTGGGAGTCCCTGCTACGGCTGTATTGCCTGAAGTATACTCCCGGCACAACTTGACCAATCACTAAAATTGGCTGCCAAGCTGCGCAAACCCACGCAGCTGGAACCCACAGCCACCACCTCCAAATCCAAGTCCCCACCAAACCACTAAAAAGAAGAAAAAAAAAGCTACTCAGGGAAATGAGTCCCTGAGGATGCCCCTACAACACAAACGCAGGCTATATCCACTGGTTATAACCCCTAGTGGATACAAGACTTCACCAGCCACAGCCGCTCAGGATTCCTCTCAAAAGGAGCCTGCAGCAACCAAAGAAGGGGTACCCATAATCTGGGATCTTCCTCATTTGAGGAGATTGCCATTGAAGAGCACCATTCTCCCAGGTGCATACTGCTTTTATCCCATCTCCCACTGCAACCGCCCCACAAAGTCCTACTCTCATTATTGCAAATGTGCTGACTCAGCTGCATGCTCTCCTCCTCCCCAACAAACACCAACAATGGGGAAAACCACAGCAATTGAGGAAGAGGATCAACATGCTTCTGACAGCCCACAGCACAAGGGTTTAACTTTCTATCTCCTGGTGTGGATATGGAGACCAGAACATCTGGTGAGGCTGCCACCTCTTCTAAATCAGCACATGATCAGACTGAGGCTGGTAACATAGCTCAGACCTCACCAGAGGCAACAGCTGATGAGGGACATTTTCCTGAGGCTGGAAGTCCCCAGTTCACAAAAAAGGGGCACATGCTAAAACTGGTCTACACCCAGTGCATGTACATCCCGCTACAAGCAGGAGGTCAGGTGATTCAGCATCTGCTGATGATGACCTGGGCTTCTTTTATGATGCTGGCCCAGAACACAATCTTGAGGAAGAAGTCAGTAGACTACAAAGACTACTTGACCAATTCTCTCACACAGCAAGTCCATCTGCCACCAACATAAACCCATAGATGGCACCTTCACCTGAAGGTCTCCCACACACTCAGCCACTCAAAACTTCCGAGCCACCAGCTTCTATTTCTGGCACTGCTTCTCAGGGAGAGACCCCTCTAAGCACACAGCTGCTATCTTTCAGCAATCCCTACCTCTCATCACCCCAATGATCACAGACATTGTGATCAAAACCATGGATGAGAGGCTCCCTCAATCATACAACCCCTGGTGGAGGAGATTGTGAGCACAAGGCTTTCTGCTACTCAAACCCTTGCAACCAATGCAACCAAAAAGGGGGAGAGTCAGTCAGTGAAAGCAAAGAGGAAGAGCATAGAGGGGAAGAAAGATAAGGAGACTGAGAAGGAAGAGGAGTTTGTGAAGGGAGCTGACATTGATCAAGTGGGTGAAAGTCACAAAGACTTTCATGTCACATATAAGAAGAGGAAGGTTGAAGGAAAAGAAAAAGAACTCGAACTCGATGAGATGATCAAAATGGCGGATGCTACACACAGTAAATCAATGGACTCCATTATTGATCAACTGTATAGACAGGGGTTCGATACTGCACAGCTTGACTCAGAGATTAGGAGACTTGAAGTTGAAGAAATTAACTCAAGATGGGCAAGTTATGATGCATTAGAAAGAGAAAGACTAGAGATCATGATCAGATTCATTGCAAATTCATTGCAAAATACCTTGGGAGATCATTGATCAAGATTAAGTCATGGACCAGGGACAGTATCTTGGCAATAACCACCAAGATCTGTTCGTTTGAAGCATACACTAAGGGATTGGTGATTGAAGCACTAAATGAGGCAGGTGCTGGGAACAGAAAGGAACTAGCAAAACACTTAAAAGCCTCACTCACTACAAGAATGCTAGAACAACCTGCAAAACCTCCCACTTCAAAATCACCACTACCACAACCCACTAAACCAACTCCTTTACCCTCAAAACCACAACCGATGATGCACCAAGAAGAAGAAGAGAAGGGTGTTGAGGCTAGAAGAAGAAGAAGAAGAGGATGATGAGGAAGAAGATAGGCTGCCTCTTTCTGCAGTCCTAACTTTGCCTAAAGCCAAACCTATGCCCATCACTCCCACCTCACAGATGGAAGCTGTGGAGTAAAGATAGAAGAAGAACAGCAGCAAAAGCTTCATGATGATGAGATGCTGAAAAGCATAGACAAAACTTATGCTGCTTCTTCCTCAATAATCAGCATGAAGAAAGAAGCTCTGAGATTGTACACCCTTGCTAACACATTTCAATATCAAAAGGAAAAGGTGAGAATATGGCCTGATCCTAGGGTGGCTCACAGAATTGTGAAGAAAGACATTCCTTCGAGATACAAGGGCCAAGTAAAAAGGATCGTAGATGAAGAGATCACAGTGGTCCTTGTAGTATCACCTGGGAAATTGTTGAAGATTTCAAGAAGGCCTATGAAACTAAACAGCCACCCCAAAAGATGTTAGAGAACAGAGTGATTAAAAAGGGGTTAGTCTACAAGAGGCTTGAGAACTTCAAACAAAATGAGCTCAGTCTATTACTTGAAGGGACTCACCCAGATGAGTTTGCATACAGACAGATCACAACAGTTGAGCTCAAAAATGGCAAACAGGCTAAGTACATTTCAGAGCTGTATGGGCGTGAAGGATGTTTGATGGTGGAGCTGAATATCTTACCATGGAAGAACAAATTATGTTTCTCAGAGCATACACCAGAGAATCCTACAGGCTTATACATGGGAAGTAGATTTCATGGATAGGACCACAGCCCTGTGTCCAGTTCCCCAAAGTCAGGGCTCCTATCCATACTATGCCAACCAAATTTCAGAAATCTATTCCCAGCCAGTGCTTAATTGGGTCATCTTCTTAGCTGATCAAGAAGAAAAAAGACCAATCTTACTGCCAACAATAAGTGGGACCTCAATAAAGTTAAGGTTTTGGCTGCATTGGTTCAGGGGGAGTTTGTTGGACCAAAAGAACCAATGAGCCGGATCAGAAAAACCTTAAGTCCCACAGACGTCACAACAACTGCTAAGTCCACAACAGCTGAAGACAAAGTCTGAAGACAATGCTGAAGACAAGTCTGAAGACAGTGCTGAAGACAAAGTCTGAACACAAGTGCTGAAGACAAAGTCTGAACACAAGTGCTGAAGACAAAGTCTGAAGACACAAGTGCTGAAGACAAAGTCTGAAGACACAAGTGCTGAAGACAAGTCTGAAGACAAGTGCTGAAGAAAAAGTCTGAAGACACAAGTGCTGAAGACAAAGTCTGAAGACACAAGTGCTGAAGACAAAGTCTGAAGACACAAGTGCTGAAGACAAAGTCTGAAGACACAAGTGCTGAAGACCAAGTCTGAAGACACAAGTGCTGAAGACCAAGTATCAGACGTTGTCACAACAGCTGAAGAGGTCTTCTTCAGTAGTTGTGACGATTTTCTTTCAGTAGTTTTATGTTTTTGTTTTCAGTAGTTTTGTAAAACGACTGAAAAACTTGTTCTTCAGTCGTTGTAGTTTCAGTAGTTTCGTATCAGTAGTTTTATGTTTTATACTTGGCACTCTGATATGTTCTCAGTAGTTGTGAACATTTCAGTAGTTTGTTAAGTTTTAGTTATTTTTGTAACAAATCTGCCAGATGTCACTATCCCGTGATATCAGCAGTGATTGCACTCTATAAAAGGAGTGTCAACCTAATTGTAATCTGTGAATGATTGAGCAGAAACATTTGATATTATTGAAACATTCCTTTTCATAGAAATATATTCTCTTTTTACAACCGTATTTGTTCTTAATGCATACGTATATCAAATTCTTGCTATAATTTGTCTAATTCTTGTTCTATTCTGCTGCGTTACACTCTAATCCATCAAACTTGAGATCTCTGATCCTGTCAACCTCAACCATGGCAACCCAGCCCATTAACACTTCAACTGAAGCTGTCATGGTGTAGTGAAATCCAACAACCAAGAACAAAGTGATGGTGATGAGAAAAAAGACTTAGGCCCTATTCTCTCACTCCCAGTAATTCTTTTGATGAAGATGAGAGGAACATGAGACTAAAGGTGTAAAAACTAACATAACATGCACCTATTTAGTCTCCAAGGTTAGTCACTTGGAATCTCAAGTGACTACCTTGCAAAGAAGGGTCCACGATTAGCAACTTGAGGGTACTGATCTCAAGAAAAAACTAGCTAGGATGCCTTTAAGGACTCAATCATAAACACAAGAACCAATGGATATGATAGACTTAACCCCTAGTTCATCTATGCAAAAGGAGGAGAGAGTTCAAGCAATCACAAAAACTAAGAGTTCTTCAGAGAGTATGGACATTGAGGATTCACCACCCTCACTTGCAATTTTCCATACTGAGCAACCTCCTCAGATCCATAAAGATGAGGACTCATTCATATAGAGTCTGTTTGAAAATGGTATTTCAAGAGCTATGCCTACCCTATCTCATCACTTTGAGAATCCAATTATAGGGTGGAGGTATGACATTGATAGAAGAGCTCTAGTAATCTCTAGATCTATGGGGCAATACGAAATTTTCAACTTCTACAACTTGATATTCTATGAGAGCACCTAACCGATTAATCTTCCACTTGCCAACCCAAATCAAAACAGGAAAGCTGCAAGGTTAGTAGATAGGATTCAAGAAAGGGTGCTAGAAGAGTTCAAGCTAAGATCTAGATTATATAGACAGAATTTAGCATGTAAGACTAATAGTCAACTAGGTGTTGAGGTAGACCCAAAGATTAGCTTTGAAAGGGAAGCCTTGACTCAAGGTCTAGTAGTTGAATGTGTGAACCTTGAGACAAAAATCTCTTCAACATCCACTACCGTCATTGAGGCACCAACTGTTGATGGTGCTTCACAACCTCTTTCTAGCTAGAGCTTGATTGCCTAATCAACCAATAAAGGTCAAAGCTCTCTCCACCTTGATTCACCAAGTCCTGTGAGTGATAAAAGGAAAAGGAAACCGAATCTAGAGGAGATTGAGGAGGAGGAGGAGATAAAGAGGAAGAGGAAGATAAGAGAAGAGAGTTCAAGTGGCTCCCAGGCTTCATTGAAGCTGCTATCAACGCTGCCTCCAGGCCAAACACTCAAGATGATCAGTTGAGGGCAGCCATGATAAACTAGTTGGGGACCAGGAACTACAATGTAGATGAACTCATCTCATTTCCCTTAGAGAAACTTATTGAACCAGCAGACATAGAGCTGATAAAGGTTAGGAAGGAGGCAAAGGATACAGAGTTGTTTCTCAAGATCAAATAAGAAAAAAGGCAGAAAAGTCTATATAAGCATGCTCCTACCCTCTCCCTAGTTAAAGAAAGCCCTGAGACCAAGGCTGCAGCAATTGAACAACCTTAGATAGAGAAAGCATGATCAACTTCCTGAGTTTCACGTGCCTCTATCAGGCATCTGCACTTCTTTCTTATCATATGAGTATATTGAATTTGAGTATCTTAAGTGTAAGGCCCCGTTTTCAGGACGCTTACAGCTGGTCGATTATCACACTTAAAACATATAAATACATTTGTCTTTCATAAAACATCGCAACAGAATTACCAAAATATACATCTCATTTCACTATAAAAGCTTTTGAAAAATAAAACATCGTTAAAAAGTTACAAAATACATGTTGCATTACATCACAAAAGAATTATAAAAATGGATGTCATCCAAAAGTGCTGAGTAGCCGCCCCGTGTCATCCTCAGCAATCATTACCTGCCAACTAGAAACACATAAAAGTTAGCGTTGCTGAGTGAGTTCTAGTTTTGTAATAAAATATACTTTTCTTTTGTTAAAACCGTTCTTTACATTCATGCGATTATACATTATACGTACACATAGATAATATCATTATTATCTTCATCATTCATTCGTTAACTTCTGTTCAATCATCGTACGTCATTAACTTTCAAATTCTCTCATCATTACATCTTTCCTTTTCTTCAACCATAAACTCTACCCTTCTGTTCCTGGTATTGGACCTAGGCCTATCATAGACCTGCTATAATGGTGCTCCACACCTCTGGTCATAACACCTAGAGTAGAGTTTAGGTGTACCATCGCCATGTGCAATACCCTTCTGTTCCTGGTACTGGACCTAGGCCTATCATAGACCTGCTATAACAGTGCACTGCACCTCTGGTCAAAGTACCTAGGGTATGCTGCAATGCTTCTAAACTTTTAATGGCATGTCCCGACATACAAGGCTTGCAAGACTTTCTTTACTTTCATCATTCATTAATGCATGCATTCTTTCTTCATGTTCCTCTTTCATTATCTTTCACTTTACATTACATAATACTTTTATTTCGTTCATTAACATTCAATGTAAAGTCATGGGAAAGATAACATAGATCATAATAAGGAACATAACATATACAGTCATCATCATCATACAAGGCGATATCATACATACATAACATACATCATGCATAAACATGCAACATCATCAGGCCCAACATAACCTCTATAACCACAAAAGTCAACTTACATGAACTTACGGGAACCTTCAACGTCCAAACTTACATCTGCACTTTCCCCTGAAAGTCAGTACATAAACTACATTTTCCTTGGGTACCCAGCCCTACTTGGGCGTATGGGCACCCTTCAGTCGCATGGCCTCCAGGAGGCTGAACATCATGTGAATGAATACATGCGATTGAACACTTATGCGAATAAACCAATGCGGATGAATACTTGTGCGAATGGACCTAATACGGATGGAACTAGGCGTATGGGCCTCAGTAGCATGACTCCCCATGCGATTGACCTTCAGTCGCACGACTGGCATGGGTATGGGCTCTAGTCGCATGACTCACATGCGATTGAACCTCAATCGCATGACTGGTATGTGTGTGGACTTTAGTCGCATGACTACCATGCCATTCGGTCACATAGCCCTAACTGCGCAGACTACAGCTCACTCCCGAACCCAATGTGCCATTTTCGCCCTCCAAGCTCATCCAAACCCATTCTAAGCCTAAATCAACCATCCTAAACCTGAAGAATACATACTACAACACCATTCAAGCACACACAAGCCCGAATACAAACTCCAAACGCATCACACGCAAACACATACAAATGGGTCAAACACACACACAAACAAAAACGGTTTTTCAGATGTGTTCCAGCCCTAAAATTGACCAAAAATGTTTGGAAAAGGGGTCCTAGAACTCACACAAACCACACCGAGAAGTAGAGCTTCGTTTGGACCCGCTACACGATGATTTTGCACTCCTGAATCCACCCGACCAACATTTTTCTCTCTTTTCTTCCTTTCTTCTTCTCCTCTCTTTTCTTTGATGAATTTTGGGTGTGGGGGAGAGGGTAAGGGCTGCCCTATCCCTTCAAATAGTTCAATTAACCCAACTTTCTCTCGTTGGCGAGTTTGGTCCCTCGACTTTGGACTTTATTTCTTTTCTTCTTTCACCGGCTTCAAAGAAAATAACTAATCGGGTGTTAGATTAAGCAGCTGGAGCAACAAGTTATCAAAGAACAAAATACTACTAAGAGAAAGATGAGGGAAGAAGCTGTAAAGTCAAGAGCCATCGTCCAAAAGAGCCAAAAGAATTTGCTGATAGATAGAGGATGATGAGCTTGTTAAAGTTATATGCATTATCTGGAAGGAGGTTTGGTCTAATGTCTTTATCTATTATGGATGAGCACATTAGAGTGATCAAACAGAAGATTAAAAGGGGAGAGCTTGTTGACTTGTATTCTCCACCAAGTAAAGCTCCTCTTGTAGTTGAGGTCAAAGTTAAATCCACTCAGAAAACACAACCTGGACTTAGAGCTGCATCTCAGCGAACTTCATCTTCTAATCCACAGCAAGGTCCTTATAACATTCGTCATTTTCCAAGTTAAAACCCAAACCCGAACCCATTTTGAACTTCTATTATTAAATTATTTTAATAATTTTAATAGATCAAATACATTAAATGTGCAATTTGTATCGTGAGTTATTAATTTAATAATCATCTAAGCAACTTGTAATAATTTATGAATTTATAAAAAAAATTATATAAAGTTATAAAGATTTATAAATCATTTTACAATAAATAATTAAATGGAAAACACTTAATAAAACTTATAAAATTATAAAATGAATTTTAATAAAACTTATAAATATTTATTAGTAATTATTAATATGAATTTTAATTATTGAAAATAAATAATCAAGTTATAAAGTTACAAGTTTTATAAAAGTTATAAACATTTTATAAGAAAATAAGTTGATTAAATTAAAATTAAGGTTTTAATAAATTAAAAGTATAAATTGTAATTATTTTTTTATCTATTTATTTTATTTAATCTTATATTTATTTCAAAATCATAACCCCCTTATAAAATACTTGTAACTCACCATTAACATCATTCATAACTTTCTCCTAACCTCAACAATAAAAGCTTTCATTTGCTCATTCTCTAAAAATCACACTAACAAATCTTTCTTTTATTCTTTAGTTTTGAATAAATTCAAAAATTTTATTTTACAAGTAATTTCAAGAAGTTTATAAGGCTAAGATAATCTTATATTGCTTTTATATTATACATTTCTATATTGTTTCAATTATCCTAACATCCAATATTCTTATGATTTTATGTTTTTACTTTTATTATTTCTTCTACTAAATATCTTTTAATTTTAATCATTATCATTTGATTATTAATTTTCTAACTTTCACTAACCTTATAATAATCACTAATATTCCTAAATTAAGCTAAGAACACATTAACGTAAACAAAGAATCTCGTTTGTATATAGACGGCTATGCCGTCACATTCGATTATTCCACAAGATTTATTTCTCTAAATGAGGGCTATGCCAAAGTCTTGGAATACCTTTTTTATAACTCAAATGAAGTCTAATATACCATATATAAATATAATAAATTTGTTCTAACTCGTTTCATGTTTTAACAATTTTAAAAGTGCACATAAGTGCCTTATTATAATTTTGGCAGAATATAGCATGACTTCAACTAATCATATCTTTGTCATAAAAAACTAAAGTTAAGTAAACTCAAATTTTAATATTAATTTTATTTAATTATCTTTTCAAAAATAGTTAATACATCTTCAAACTCAATCTGACGACTCAACAATAGCCTTCACAAGATAAGTACGCATTTCAGTACCTTCTGTGTTTTGCTGCTGTTTAGACCTATTTACGGATCTTTTAATAAAAATATTTCTGAATGAAAGTTGTCCGAAAGACTTTGAACTAGTCAACTTTAAATTTTTATAATTTTATGAAACCGTTTTCTATTTTTAAAACCTATTCAAACATGTACCAAATATTATGTCCTGAAACTAAAATTGGTGCAATAATCCTTTATCAATCTACCTTACACTTTTTGGCATTCTTTAATTGGCCTAACTTCTTGTAATGAATTCCAACCTAACGTTATTGTTTCTTTTTATCCTTTAGGATATCACCTTGACTTTCAAACATCCAAGCTTCTTTATGTACTATACAACCATCATTATATAATGTGAGTTTTCCATCTGAGTTCTCCATACTCTCTTCTTACTTTACTTCACATCTTTTGGGGTGAAACATGTTAATCTTATAAACTTACACTTGTAAACATCGTGATACTTCTAAATGCACATGCAATTCATCTTTACTTTTTGTCATGGTTATTTCTAATATTTTAAGTTTTATATGATGAACATTATATGTTAACAATCATTAACTATTGCTAGCCTGCGACGTCATAGATCTATGAGCCTGACAAGTCTATTTGGTGCTAAAGCTGAGGTTATTGCCGGCTCCAGATGACGTATGCTTGTTCATCATGGGAAGCAAGTACACTTAGTCAATCTTTATATACTTGAAAATTTATTATTGGTCAAGGTTTGATTATAGCTATATATTATCTATAAAATTGCATAATTCGTAACCATTGACATGAATTGCTACTTGTAAATTTTTATATATTTATATATATGTGTCAAATCCATAGAAACTCACCAACTTCAAAGTTAACCCTTTATTTTTAATATGTTTCAGGATTGCTACTTGAGGAATTCTTCTTGCTCATATAGGACTTGGACTTAGTTTAATTAAATATCTTATGTTGTTGTTTAAATCTTTATTGTATTGTAATGACTTAATTCTCTAGTATTATTAAATGAAAAATAACATTTAATATTATTTCAACTTATTTAATTCCATGAGCTAAGAATAATCATTTCATATTCTTCCGCCTAGATGATTCTACCATCGGTCGGGGTGTCACGGTCCTGCTCTCTCTCCTCCTGAACCTGTGAGGGAAGAGAACCCAACTAAATAAGACACAACAGAATAACATGGTGTTGAAGAACAATCCTCTCAGTTAAAACTTCAAAAAGGAGTAAAAGGATGGCCATGAAAAGTGTTGCTAAGAAGAAGTCAAAGGCATCCACCTCCACACCTCAGAATAAGTCAGATCATCCTGAGAAAGTGTAAGAAAAGCCTGCTCAGCTAACTCCAACTCAAGTAGAGCCTCTTGCAACTAGAAGACCCATCATATCTTGGACTTTTGATGCAATCCATATAGATGGCATGTCATCAAAGATCAAGGAGGCCAAGATGTCTATTTCTAGCAAGACATCCTTAATCTTCCTCACATGATCTTTATGACATGATAAGTTACTATGAGAATCTAAAGGATCCTGACCAATTGTTAAAAAAAGGATGGTCTTGATCCTAATAAGGACTGTCAATATCGGAGTATCCTTCTCCATTTTTGTAGCATTAACTTAGGGGGAGTTTGTAAGGTTATATTAGAAAGGCTGATGCAACCAAAATAACCAAAGAGCTTCCAGCATGCATGCAATGATGTACATGGTAAAAGTTACGTGGGAAGTTTTACATTTTTGATAGAAAATATTCTAAGTGTAAAATATTCTGAAGCCAAAGATGAAGTTTTTTGAAACTTTAAAGACAAAGTCTTCTGAAGCCAATGAAGTGAAGACTGATTTCTACCGAAGACAACGAAGACACGCTTTCTCTGATCAAGTTTTGCATAAAGCTAGCCCACTTTCCACTACAACTCCGAAGACTCCAATTTGTATAAGTTGGTGAAAAGGTTAATGCTTTTGCAACTATAGATTAAGGTTTAGAGTCTATAACTTTTTTACTTTATACCTTTTATTCTTTTTGTAATATACTAGGATGTGAGCTATGACATGTCATAGTCACAAGTCAAAACGTAATTTGCCTTTTGACTTTAAATTGATTTTGTTGTCTAGATTAGTCTTTCTAGCTGGATTTCAAAGTATAGTCGGTTGTAGGATGTAGTTTAATGTATCTCAGGTTTTTGTATTTTATCTTATGCTTTGTAAAACTTGTAATAAAATTTGAGAGCAATATACAACATTTTTTAAAAACATATTTATCTCGTTCTTGTTCCTTTGTTCTATCTCATTAGTTTCTTATGTTCTTAGTATCTACTATACAAACCCGATTCCTTATTTGATCTGTTAAATGTTTTACATTTTTCTTATTGTGAGACTAATTTATTGAACACCCTTAACCGGTCATGCACTTATAAATTACTTAATATGAAAATTAGCTGCAAGTCATAAAAATACAATAACAAAATCAATAAAACAATTTGATCTACCAATTCAAACAAAGAAGTATGAAGATTAATCTTGAAACCTAGATATTTAATCTTTTTTAGATGACATAAGTTATATAAGAAATTAATAGGCTAATCATGTTTATAAGTGTATAAATACACTTCTAAATTTACAAGTTCGGTTGCGTGGTTTCCATTTAGATTTTTTATTTTTGTTACAAACAAAACCGAAATCGAATTGAAAAATCGGTTTTTAAAAAACCATCAAACCAAATCATCAGCTTTTATATTGGTGGGTCGGTTATTTTGATTACATTTTGGTTATTTTAATTTTTTGCACACCTTATCGTACATTTAGAAGTTTGTCGTGAATAGTTTTATGCTGTTAGCGGTTCATGTGATGATTGAATCTTTCACTTGCACTTTCTCAATGATTGTTGCGGGTGCCTAATATTTATTTATTATCTTTCATGAGTTCATATAACTTCTCATTCATGTAAATTCAATATTTTTGTCAGCTTTTTTCTTTCTTTTTACTAATTTTAGTTTTTCTATTTGACATTTATAATTTCTCTTTAACAAATTTCGTTTACCTTTTTACAACAATAAAAATATAATGGTTTTATAATTACAAATATACTATTGTAAATATTTATTTTTAACCACATTTCAATATAACTTTATTTCAAAGTGTTCCGGCTCATAACCGAGCATAAGAAATGGCTAACGTTTCTAATTTTATTAGTCCACTTGAATATTGAAGTTTGTTTCTTCTGTTTTCTTCAACACCTTTAATAAATAATTTTAAACTAAAACACTAAAGTTGCAATGTTCTGGTGGTGCGGCCTCACATTACTGATGCACGAGAACCACGTTCAATTCTGTGAGGTAATTGAAGTTTTTTTTATTTGAAATATTTGTTTACTTTTTTACGTAATAAACTAATAATGTAATGCTTTTTCAAATTTTGAAAACACCATTATGTGTTTATTTTTATCCATGTTTAGACATGGGTCAGTAGTTTGTAATTTTTGTTGAATATAGTGGTAACTTCATCCGTTACTTTCAATCCAAAAAAGGCCTTTAGCGAAGATTTTTATGGTAATGTAGTGGATGATTGCCATATATTTTTATCTACTAGTTCTAAAACACAAACATCAAGCTCGAGATCCTTTTAACCCCTGGGCCATGGTGAAATAATATAAATTTGTTATCTTGATTTGTATACGCAAATACTGATATGTAACTACTAACAAAATGTTAGCTAGTGACATAAGAATAACATAATTATGTGTTTATAATATTGGTCGATAACATTATCCATTGATGTTGTGGACCTTGGTATGGCTTTCTAGACTAGCCTACTAAGTAGAGAATCAGTAAGGCTTGAAACTTTTAACAACGTATGGAACATGACATATATATTCTACCTTTTTTCTCTTGCACATATATGTTCATCATTATTTTATGTCTTTGAAATCATTAAAGGTCGGTAAAAGAAAATCACATAAAAGTATTATCTTCAAATATTCTCGATATGATGTCGAACAAATGGAGTAAGGGAGAGGGGATGTGCCAAGTATATGCTCTCATAGAATTTGCTTATACTTTACTTTGGTCTATAAATGGTTTGGAAAGGCTACTGCAATTTTATCAACCAAGTGCTTTTGAAGGTTGTTTAAGTGTATGGATGTATTACCGGGTATTTCCTCCTCTGGCAGCTAGTAAGTTTTTTTTTATACTAACCGCCAAGGGAGATTTGCCCTGTAATTCATCAATTGTACATAGTTTGTTATTCTGAGATGACTTTGGCTTGAAAATTGTTTTTTCAACGGTTGATGTTTCAACTCTTTTGGCAACGTTCCTTCGAAGCTTTATGAATTAGTAGCTAACATTTTTCCAAATGATTGTGTCAACATTTATATGATCTATATTTTTATTGTGTGTACTCTAGCTCAAAGATATGTAAGTGTAATATTAATTAACATTTTATCCCAGACAAATTGATATATGGCATGTGTGTATGATGTATTCATGTTCATTTTCTTGGATGGCGTGGTGTCATATATAACTATTTTCTTGTAGGGTATGGTTTTTTTGTGCCCTCACCGGTGGTGAAAAACATGTATGAGATACAGTTATATGAGGATTTATTATATAATCATTCGGCCAACGATGGAAATATCATGTCTTATGGGAGTTATTATACCTAACTAGCTAATGGTACGACCTTTACATTTTCTTCATGAGGGTCATTTGGTTAAAAGCAACAAACTATCATGTCACTCGTGGATATTGGAAGATAATTATTGTCATTTTCATACGACATATGTAATTTTTATAATTTAAATTTCAAACATTTTTCTTGCTCCAAAATATTATCTTTTATACTTACGTCATTAAAATATGCCTTCTTCAATAATGACCAAAATATTTGCACTATTATATATGAAGTGAAGTAGTCTCTCTACAAAGTAGATTAATTTTAGACGTGGCATAACGTAGATAAATATGAAAATAGTAAACCGTCGTTATTATATATATGTTAAAATGAGCTTAACGACCCGTGTGTTACATTAGTTGAAAATTAAAATTGTCACTAAAATACAATTAAAATGTAATACTCATGAGAACATAAGTTTATAATGTATGAGAACGTGAGAATTAAAAAATATATATACACAATAAAAGTTACATGATAATATTTTATATACATAGGAAAAAACACAAAATGTATACAAATCTCTAAAAACCTCTTTGTATATGAAATATGAGGTTATACTTGAAAGTTCATTATTTTCTACCAATATAACTAGTTTTAATTCATATTATCTTGTAAATTTTAACAATATGACATATGGTTGTTTTAAGAAAATAACAACACTTAAACATAATTGGCCCTTACTCTTATTTATAGTTATCTCAAAAGACATGGATAGAGTGAATTGCCATTAAAAGTTAAATGGTATCCTTTTGTTAGCAGATATCATGAAAACTATAGGGATAAAATACATTCTCCAATATTACTTGTGAAATTTAATCTCTACTTCTAAGATAGATACATACAAAGTTTATAAAAACAAAAGAACAAAAAGCTAATGATTCAACTAGTAGCTTTTGAAACCTAAGAAATCGTATGTTAAAAGGTTTTCTTGCATTGTAATTTCTTGAGATAAAAGTAAAACCAAAAAAACATGATATCAATTAATAAACTGACTGTTTGACTTCAAATCTTTAACATATATTACATCAACTAATAATTTTGATAATTTAATCGTTTGTTTACTTAAAATAACATGTTCATTTGTTAAAACTCAATACAAAAAACTGTGAATTGGTTAAAAATGTATACATACAGATTAACTTTATAAATTATAAAAAATAAATGTATAGAAATATTAAAAGGTGAAAGGTCGTTAATTTTGGTATTAATCATTGTTTGTTGATATATTAATGGCGCATTATAGTATTTTAAAACTGATACAATTTTTGAAAATAAATTTTTCATTCAAGTACACATAAATTTTTGGTTGTAAATAATTTTACTTAGATTCTTGATTCTAATAAATTTATTGTTATTTATTTAACCATAGTACTCAAAAGAGAACATGTGATAATTGTTTGCAGAGAATATCATGTGACAAATTATTGCTATTAAAACACATGAGTAACGTGATAAGAAATGATCATTAATAATATTTAGAAACCTGACCTAAATCATGTTAGTGTATAATATAGAAAAAGACATGGTAAAATATGAAAAGTACCAGGAACATTTCATCAAACTGCACGTCATAATGAAGTATTCTAAAAAATGATATTATTATAAAAAAATCAATTGTAGATTAATTTTAATGAGAATGTAAATCTTTATAAGTATAATAAAATTGTATAAAAATCTGACAATAATGTATGGCGATTATTTAAGAAAATTATGCAGGGATATAATATTTTTGAGTTAATTTTAGCAATGTTAAATTCAAATTCTAATTTAAAATTTTAAAAATATGATATTTTGAAAGAATGTATAATTTAAAGTAACAACTTTCTAACTCCTGTCTAGCCAATTTAGAGTAACATATTCTACACCTATTACAAACATGTTACTTAAAATATAACATATTCTAACTCCACTCTAGCCAAATTTCTAACTCCACTCTAGCCAATTGTTCTAGAATTATAATTCCTCTTGGCGAGGCCTCCTACTCTACACCTATTACAAACATGTCACAAAAATTGCAATAAAAATAAAAGTAATATGCTACAAACATATTTAAGTAACCCACAATCGATCAATCATATGTAATTAGTTGTTAATGCGGCTTTAGGATAGAAATGTCATGATTCCAATTTTCACTCCTTTCAGTGGACCTTATTGCTCTTCTTCCCTTTTGATCGATTTCCTGTTCTTACACCTCCAAGATAGCCCTCCATCACCATAACCATCACACCTCTACCATTGGGTTTGGTTCAAAGTCTTTGAGACTTCTTTTCTCTATCGATGTCGATCTTACAATCACTACTCTGGATCTTTCATTTGATAAGTTTTGGGTCCTTTTGTTGCACTGTTAAATACCATGATAGCCATCACACAATGCCCTTAAACAAATTGAAGCTTTCACCCCTTTTGTGGTTAGAATTAATCTTTTATATATATATATATATATATATATATATATATATATATATATATATATATATATATAATATTATTTAAAAACAAACAAGATAAATGTTGTTCGGCGCATGCACCCCCACTTCTTTAGAGGCTTTTGGAAGGATCTACTACACAAACAAGAGGCCTCGCGAAGGGGAGTCTTTGGCACAACCCACTCATTCTCTAGAGTGTGATACTTCAAAGTTGGTTGTAGTGGTCGTAATTGTTCTAGAAATTTTTACTTATTTAATTTTAATAATATTTGTAATACGAAATGCCATTATTGGCCAAAAATTACGACCACTATATAAATATGTAAAAGAAATGTTTACAGCATTATGTTGTCAAAATTTGAACAAAAAATATGTAATCCTTCTCTATGTTAGTAATCGAAGGAGAGTCACGGCCAGCTGTTTTAAGAGGCAGATGTTGACGTCAATCCCAATGGTATGATGAAACCACAATTGGTAGAACAAAGGTCCAGAGCCCTCAAGAAGGGTCGCCTCTTTGCTTTTAGCACCACTCAAAGTCCCATAATGCCATGGTGATCTCATAGTTACACCAATTTGAGAACTTCTTCTTGTGATCGTCGTGTAGAGGTATTTTTCTGGTGTAGACCTCATTAATTTTGATCTTAGTAAACTACTAATCATTTATATACAATTTTTTGTTTGTAAATGATTTCAGTTCCTTGAAATAAAAAACGTTTAATTGCATACTTGGCACACACATAAAGATGATGCAAAACTAGAGGCTAAACCAAAGCATGTTGTAGACCTCAAGGCACAAGTGGAGGTTGAACAAAAAATGTATTTGAAAAAGTTGAGGCGTACAGGGCGGAGTTGGTTCGGAGTTGGTTAAAAAAATGATGGAGAAGACTCGACCGAGTGTGGAGCATTTTAATGTGCGAGCACTATTTAGAAATATCACCCCACCACAATTTCTATCTAGATAGTTTATTATTGTATGAAGATTATTTTACTAGAAAGTGTTATTTCATATTAGAGAAATCCTAAGTAACATTATTTATTTATTTTTAATAAAATGAACTATCACTATATGAGGTAAAGTATTTTCTTTATGTCCTTCGTATATGCATCACACGCCCGTACTTCATCCTTCGATAATCTTTTCGATAATCTTTTGATGGTCTATGGGAAACTCAACATATATTAAGATACTTAACCAACGACCTAACAGGTTGATTACTCATGTATGCTTCAATGGTAGATCATTGAAAAGAAATTTACCAGCACGTACTATCATTAATGGATTCGAAGAGTTTTTTCACTTGGATAACACAAGGTTTAATCTATAATATATTAGAAACTCCGTGTGTTATACACATTGAGTAAAAAATAATAAAATAATTATTAATGATAGTGTAAAATTATAAAACGATTGAATAATTAATTGATGATAATCAAAATTTGAATTCAAACATTTGCAAATGTCTAACATGTTATTTTTAATATCATTATTTAATAAGAGAGCAAAACGAAAAAGATACGTGTGATAAATAATGAGAGAATGACACGTATGTCTGGTTATTGAAACCGTGTATAGAACTAATTTTCTACTAACAATGAAGTCTATTATAAAAACGTATTGAAACATGTGTTGTATTGAAGAAACTCTATATTTAATAATATGAAACCCTATTTTATACTTGAAAAGGAGTTTCTTTCGCAACAAACGGGATTGTCTCAAAAGATACTATATGTATGTACGTATGTCTTTTGTTAGTAGTTTATGTTATAAAAACACAACATATGCCACCTTGAACTGCTTGGATTCTTTTTGGATATTGGATATGCCTTGCGAAAGAAAGAAAAAGCATACTCTTGACCAAAGGACCATCCAACTTTTGCTGAAAATCATGAATATATTCTACATCTTTGATTTGTAACTTTTAGTTAAAACAATTTTAAAATGTGAATGAATCCTTCTATATATATGTAGTGTTAATTCTTTAAGACTTTGATTATTTTCTACACTTATTCATAATTGTTGAATGGACAAAGTAACAGTAAGTAACAATGAGAAGGAGAAAATAGAGAAATTCTAAATGCGTTGAAAAGGAATCATAATTTATGATTTGATATTAACTTTTTTACGTGCTGTAAATAATCATCTTTTATTATTTTCACAGTCAATGCTCTTTCTTCCAGCTTTTTATATATAGTAAGTAATTATAATGAAAAGGAATCATCACATTGATACATACATAGGGTTGGTTTTATAATCCGCCCTGGAACCAACGGTGTCGTTTTGATTAAATGACACAACCATTATCTTTCCATCTAGTACAGTACATGTGAATCTTGTATATTTACAATTTTGCATCTACGCCGGATTAAACACGACACTGTTGTAGCATCACTTTTACTTCATTAAACACCTATTAAGGTACTTAATTAAAAAACCTATCATAAAGGAAATTTAAAGATAGACATTCAAACAGAATAAACATATATCTCTTTCCTTATATTTTAGCTAGCATTAAAATCTCCATGTAAATGCCTACATTGTAATTGATCCGAAGCTATTTTTAATATATTAATCTTCCTTCATGTCTCTTTGAACCTCAAAGGGCCAGTCAAGATAATAACTAGCACAAATGCTTGATTTGCAAGACACAATATGAACCTATAGTGGACATAGTATGTCGATATGATACCATGAGAATCTAGAGCAGGAGATCAAGGCACATGATGTGCTTAGGATAAGCCATATGAATTATAAAACACAATATTTCTTGCTTCCTATATAAGCCTTTCAAAGGTATAATGTTTTCGTTATGGCCTTGTGCGTTTCCTAAGTGTATGGATGCATTATCGGGCAACTAATCTTTATTCAGTTAATTTGCACCTAACCGCCAAAGGAGAATTCCCCTGCAATTCTATGCAAGTCAACATACTTATATGAAATTGTTTAGCAATGGATATGATATTGATTTAGTAAGTTTAGCTCGATGATCAGGTGGCCAATACGTGTAAATATATTTTCATATAGTTATTGTCATATTGACTGTGAATGTCACATTTTTCAACAGACATGATACACAGTCATCAACTTTATTACTGTTTCATGTCTTTAATGTGCTTGAAATGCAGCCTATTTGGAGTAGTTTAGTTTTTCTGCAAATATAATTACTCGCCCTTAATAACATAACTGCCCCAGATATTTGGATAATTATGTTTTATTTTAATGAGAAGTGTTGATCTCGTCATGTAAAAATTTTATTATTGTCACGTCTTAAAAAAGTTGATTGGGACCTTGAGTATTCTTTATGTCTGATCAGAACAATAGTTATATTTGTTGTGGAAGAACATTAGGCTCAGTAGTGTGGAGTTGTAGTACGTTAGTGTCGAGCAAATGGTGGGGGGTTACAACATCTCTTTCTTTTCATTTTGAATTTATATCCTTGTGCAATTTATTAAATCTAGCTAGGGTTGAGAAAACTTTTCGTAAATCAGAAATCAACTTGACGTGCAAACACAAAATTTGATATTTATTTGCTTGAAATCCTGAATTTATATATTACATCGATATATACATAAGGTTGATTTTATAACTCTAGAACCAATATTCTCTTGTTGGAGCCCTTTTTGAAGATTAACATTACTCTTTATGTTTTTGTTTTTTGTCGTAGTATAGAGACTTATTGTGTAAATATATTTTTTTAGTTTTCATTGTTAGTATAATTAGGATATTATATGTATTCTTGCAGGTAACGAATTTGTGAGAACTTCTTTTGTTATTCACTATACAGTGTATCGATTTGCAATTGCTATTAACAAAATCCCTGTGAATTTTTGAAGTAATTGCATTTGTTTGATTACTTTGTGCTTATAATAGATCATTGTATTACAACATCGTCACAGATCAATCCATTGGAACCTATCAAATGATATCAGAGTTTTCGGTTCAATGATTTTAGCTTAAAAATGACTTTTTGAGCTCTGTAAATTGCTTGAATATGTGATTGATAGCAATTTGATCAATTAATTGTTAAATTCAGTTGTGTTTCATCATCATAAACATGAATTGAATCACAATTTGGTGTTTAGATCATTCAAATATGAATTTTCATCAAATTTGTGTGCGAAAGTTGTTCTTTATATTCAAACTCAAATTCAATTAGAAAAACAGACTAATTGTTGTTAATTGAGAGAAATGATGAATTAGGATTGATTATCGATCTATATACTTTCTTATTGAAAGTTTTCAGATCAATTAATCAAATTTTGAAAGAATTGATAAGATTAGGTTGTTATAAAGATGATGAATTAGGCGTATGAAGTGTTAAAATCATCTGGAAATTTGCTTAAGTGTTTAGGTGCATAACAACTGTTTAGGCGCTTTAGCATTGTTTAGACGTTTCAAAGTTAGGCGTTTTGACACCGGTTTGAAACCTAAGAATTCTAGGTGTTTGAAGACTATTTGGGCGCTTCAGTTTAAAAATCATGAATTTTAACTAAGTACCCAATTGTTTGACAACTGTTTAGGCGCTTCACAACTGTTTAGACGTTTGATAACTGTTCAAAGGTTTGACCACTGTTCAGGCGTTTTACAACTGTTCAGGCGTTTTACAACTATTCAGACGCATCTTTAGTTGGGCATTTCAGAATTCTATTAAGACATTTCTTAAGTGTTTTGTGGGCATTTCATAAGTAACAAGCGCATCAAAATTCAAACTTTTCATTAAACAGTTAGAAAATTTTCTTAAATCTAAAAGCATAAAATATTTTCATTTCTTTGTTTCATTTCAAACTTTGGAAACAACAAAAATAGGTTATTTTCTTAAATTCAATACTCAAAATGGTTAAGTCTGATGTGATGACCCTAAGGTTAGACAAACTAACATCTTATAAATAGACCTATATATATACCTTATTAAGAAATCATAAAATGTAAGTTTTATTTAACTAACTCTTTATCAATGTTATGTGTTTAATTGGTTATGTATATATATGTTCATGCATGCATCCATGCATAATTATTTACGTATGCATGCATATGAAAACTTGTTAACTTTGTAACATAGGTTATATGATTAGTTACTTGATTGATTATTGCCTCATCTAAATATATAAATAACTAAGAACTAAAGCTTCATCAAACCTCATCCAACAAAATTGATCTTTAGAAAATTGATAACAAACTAAAATCAAACAAATCATAAAACATTTAAACATCAAACTAACATACAAATCTAACTCAAGAATGTAAGGCCATGTTCCCGGGACGCTCACAGCTGGTCAATCATTACACATAAAACATATAATTACATTTATACTTCATAAAACATCACAGTGGAACATTAAAATAACTTTTCATTTCATTATAAATGTTTTTGCAAGTTAATACATTCATTCATTTCAAAACATCTTTCGTTCACATTACAATGCAAAAACATTAAACAAAAGAATATCATCCAAAAAGAATCGAGTAGCAGCCCCGTACCATCCTCAGCAACATTACCTGCCAACTAGAAACACATAAAAGTCAGCGTTGCTGAGTGAGTTCTAGTTTTATAATAAAACATACTTTATCTTTCGTTTAAAACCATCCTTTACTTTCTTTCAAACCATTTCAGGCTTACAATGTGATCACACATCATACGTACACATAGATAATAGTTATTATCTTCATCATCATTCATTTCGTACATTTATTATCTTTCGTTTCCATCTAGGTCTTGTCATGTGCTTAACCCCCCTTTAAACAACCAAGCAATTCATCTAAGGTTAAGCGACAAGGACCCCATTCATATGGTCAATCATAGAGATTGAATCCTTGTGTGCATCCTCATGGGGTATTTAACCGCACACAGTTAAGCTAATACCCCTCATTGGGTGTGAACATCCATACATTTTCTTAATCACACGGATTAGGCCCTAGTGTGTATCCTCATGGGGTAGCTAATCGGCACACGATTGAGCTAACACCCCTCATTGGGTGTGAACTTCTATACATTTGCTTGCAAGCCTTTCATTCATTCATTCATTCATTAATGCATGCATTCTTTCATTTCGTTCCTCTTTTCATTATCTTCCACTTTACGTTACATAATACTTTTCGTTTCATTCATTAACATTCAACGTAAAGCCACGAGAAAATAATCATACATAACAAGGAACATAAACATAAACATACAACATCACCATATAAGGCACATCACACACGCATAACATACATGTAACACCCCGAATTTCTATTTAAACGGAAGAAAAAGAAAAGTAATAGAAAGAATAGAAATTGTGCACAAATGGAGGGGGATAAAGTGTACAAAGTACAAAACCTTATTTTTTAAGGATGTAAGGGGCATGGCCGCCCATATCAAAAGCAGAAAGCTGATTTTGCTCTTGGAGGAAGGAAAGAAGAGAGAGAGAACCCCAGTTCTAGAGAGAGAACCCCAGTTCTAGAGAGAGAAAGAGGAAGAAACAACTACAAAGGTAAGTCTTCTTCTTATATGAGCTCTGTTTCAGCTAGGTTTTGAGTTCTTGACCGAAGTTCGGGTTGTTTAGTGTTTGTTTTCGGGATTCAAGAGCTGAATCGAAGGTGGGTCTTGAACTTGAAGTGTGTTGCTCAGAGGCTGCTCAAGGTGAGTTTCTAGAACCCCTGTTTTACTGATTTTCAACTGATTTGGGGCTATTATGCATACTAAGTAACATTTTGAAAGTAACCATGGGTTTACAGCCTTATGTTCGAAATGATGTATGTATGTATGTATGTATGTTATAGTGTTAATTATGGGTTAGTATTGATGTTTAGCATGCTTAGATGCGCTTAGTATGTTAGATCTGTGTTTGGGTATGATTAGAATGATAATTGGGTGATGTTGATAACATAGAAAATATTTCAAAATGTTTTGATGAACATGAACAGTGGTTCATGCACCCAAACAGTGGCCCATGCATCCAGCATGAGTGGCCAGACGCCTAAGTGTTGGCCATGCACCCAAGAGTGGCTCATGCGCCCAAACAGTGGCCCATGCGCCTAGCATGAGAGGCCAGACATCTAAGTGTTGGCCATGCGCCCAAGAGTGGGTCATGCGCCTGAACAGTGGCCCATGCGCCCAAGTGTTGGCCATGCGCCAAATAGTGCCCATGCGCCCAAATAGTGCCCATGCGCCTAAGTGTTGAAACGGCTAAGTGTGGGTGATGCACCTGAACAGGTGCCATGCGCCTGAATAGGGCAGAAGCGCCTAAATAGTGCCCATGCGCCCAGACTGTTTTACACTTAGAATTTTTATGCTCATGCGCATGGAAGGTCCCATGGGCCCAATTTGGACTTGAGGTTTTCTAAGTGATTTTAAGGGGTAATATGGGGATATAGGCCTGGTTATGATGGGATGGCTTATGTTTGATGTGTGTTATGCATGTATGATATGCCTGTATTGGTGATGGTGTATGTTTATGTTTTTGTATGTTCCTTATTATGTATGTATGTCTTCCCTTGGCTTTGTGTTGACTGTTAATAAATGTAATGGAAGTATTATGTAATGTAAAGTGAAAGATAATGAAAAGAGGAACATAATGATAGAATGCATGCACTAATAAAAGAGAAAGTATAGAAAGGCTTGCAAGCAATATGTATAGAGGTGCACGGCTCTAAATGCCTTAAGCTCTACCACATGAGGTTCAGCAAATCCTAAAGTGTGCACGCAAGGGTTCCAGTCTTTGTGACTGACCTTTAGTGGTTTTACCATTTTGATGGGGGTGTTGTTACCCATTTCGGTGGGGGTGCTGTTACCCATTTCGGTGGGGGTGTTGTTACCCATTTCGGTGGGGGTGTTGTTACCCATTTCAATGGGGGTGTTGTTACCCATTTCGATGGGGTGTCGTTACCCATAATGTTGGGGGTGAAATATATGATGGTTACCCGAGTTACGTATAACTTCGGGGGTGTGGCATAAAGCCAAGCATATGTATGAGGTGAGCAACCCTGTTGTTGCAACAGACTCGGATAGCGTGCTATTATTGAAATTGGCAATTAGGGTGAGCAACCCTATGGTTGCAATAGACTCGGATAGCGTGCTATCATGAAGTTGCCATGAGGTGAGCAACCTTGTTGTTACAAGTGACTCGGATAGCGTGCTATCGTTGAAATTGGCAATTGGGGTGAGCAACCCTGTGGTTGCAACAGACTCGGATAGCGTGCTATCAGGAAGTTGCCATGAGGTGAGCAACTCTGTTGTTGCAACAGACTCGGATAGCGTGTAATTGTTGAGATTGCCTATGAGGAGAGCGACTCTGCGTCGCAACAGACTCGACAGAGGTCTTTGTCCATGAGTTGCGATAATGAGGTGAGCGACTTTGTGTTGCAACAGACTCGGATAGAGTTCAATCCCTATGATTGACTCATATGGGATCTTTGTCACGTATCCCGGTGCTATGTCAGTCTTCGGACATGAGTCGGGGGTTTGTGAGCAGGCCCCGGCACAACATCAGCTTTTGAGCATGAGTCGGGGATACTGCACGAGACAAGATTCGAGTAATAAAGAGTAATGAGCAAAGTATGAAATGAACATTAATGAATTATCGTAATAACGTACTGAACGGGATCCTTGTCATTCGACCTTAGTAATCGTGGCTGAGTGCCACAAAGAGGGTAAAGTCTGACTGGATCAAGAAAGAGAAGTGAACGATAATGTAATACGTTGAAAGAATAAAGTTAATGAATGTAATGATGAAGATAATAATGATATTATCTGTATGTACGTATGATGCATGATCACGGACGATTGTAAAGTATAGTATGATTTTGAAAGAAAGTAAAGAACGGTTTTAACAAAGAAAAGTATGTTTTATTATAAAACTAGATGTTGGGGGTGTGTTTTTACCTAAACAACAAGGATTTGGAAAGATGAAATATATTCTAATATTCATCATAAAAGAAGTGCAAAGCATCTTCAAGACCCAAGTTATAGAAATAGGAACTATTTTATTATTTCATTGTATTTATGATGTAATATTTAGTTTTGCTATCATCATCCTAGGGTTTTGGGTCATGTACTATAAATAGATAGGATAGCCCCCATCTCAATTAGAATTTTTTTCACAATGTAATCATTTGGTGAGCTTGATGTGTGTGCAGCCTCCATGGAGTTGTCATCCATGGAGGTTGTATTTTGATTATTGCAATTTCTTCTTTCTTCCTGTTTCTCTGTTTCTACAATAAAATTCCCTTCGTTTACTCAATGATTATACATCTCCTACCCTTTGAATGTTCATATCTAATTGATTTCATCAAATATGGTTTTTCTGATCCTAACAATTGGTATCAGAGCTAGGCTCTGAATTGATCGATCTCACAATCGATGATTCACCTATGCTCTTTTCTTATTTTGTTAAATCAATTTGGAGATACATTTTGCTGCTACTACAAGGCTTTTTCCTGTGAAGAAATCTAGTGTGTTTTGATACTCCCCTTCTTATCAAAACCATGTTACAAGCTTTGGTGAATTGTTCATGGGTCTGTGGTGCGTATGACTTAATGGTTGGATATTCTATATGAGCTCAGACCACACAATGAACCCAGGTAAATATTGTAGTTTACATTTAATGGGTTTCTTGTACAAATGAACTAAATATAGTGGTGCAATCTGGTTCTACACCTGTCTTGCTGATTGTGCGTTTGGACAACTTGAATGTTCAAGTTTCATACACAAATTTGTTGCTCAAAGTCTGCACACCAATTGTTTGATGAAATGCCTAAAGAAGTTTTCTTATCAGTAGTTGAGATTTTTTATTCATCAGTAGTTGGGAACTTTGATCTTTAGTAGTTTATTCATTTTGTTCATCAGCAGTTAGAAGAATGTTGTTCTTCAGCACTTGTCTGTTCACATCAGTAGTTATGAAGACATTTGTTCTTCAGTACTTGTAGACAGTGTTCTTCAGTACTTGTGAACATTTGTTCTTCAGTACTTGTAGACGGTGTTCTTCAGTACTTGTGAACATTTGTTCTTCAGTACTTGTAGATAGTGTTCTTCAGTACTTGTGAACATTTGTTCTTCAGTACTTGTAGACTTTTGTTCTTCAGTACTTGTAGACAAGTGTTCTTTAGTACTTGTAAACATTTGTTCTTCAGTACTTTTGAACTTTTGCTCTTCAGTACTTTTGTTCATCAGCTCTTGAGACTTTCAAACATCAGTAGATGTATGTTTTCACATCAGCTGTTGGGATATGTTATTCATGGGTAGTTTCACAAATTTTTCTCATCAGCAGTTGTGTTTCTGATCATCAGCTACCTAAATCTGATAAACATCATCAGAAAAGGTTTCAAATTATCTCAATAGTGTTTAGTACTTCAGCGGAAGCCAGAGCTGATTTGTATCTGAAGTTGGAATTGGTATTCGCTTATTATTGGGTATCTTTCTTGCTGAGTACATGGTTCTATTATATATAGTTTGAGATGATTTTGCTTATATTAGCATGCTATGCCGAGTTAGACCAGAAGAAAGTCAAGAGCAGTAAAAGGGGTGGTTACTCTCATCTGTTTTGCATCCTTCAGCAGATGCTTGTCAAACTACCTCTAGCAGTTAGCAGTAGAAACAAAGGGAAAACAATGAATAAAGGTATGAGTCAATGTGGTTCTAGTGGGTGCACAAAAAGAACCAATTGAGGAGGAGACTATGTCTTCATAAAACAGCCGGTGGTAACACTCACAATCAATGGTTTCTCAATCGAATTCATTTTCTATGATTTTGAGTGGGTTGGTGGGATCTCTTCAAAGATTAACACTTCTAAGCATGTTGATGATTGTTCCTTGGATTTGTTCAAGCTTTGATCACCATTTGAAGATGTCATTCATTGTAGAGGTTGGGTTACCCTTTACAGTGAAAAGACACCCTATGCTCTTACATTCCTTTGGGTTGGGAATAGAAGACTCTTTTGGCTCCTTGGGTAAGAATCAAAAGAAAGTGGATGCTGCATCTTAGGGGGAGAAGTGTGAAAGGTTTGATTAAAGTCTTGGAATAGTTTGATGCTTGCTTTGAAGATAATCCGTAAAACAAGATCCTACTACAGTGTGATGCAAGTGAAAGGAACATGATCTCCATGTGTCCATCATATGCTATTGCATCTTCACAGATTTGATTTCATCTTACCAAATAGGGGGAGTTTGTAGGGGTGTGTTTTTACCTAAACAACAAGGATTTGGAAAGATGAAATATATTCTAATATTGATCATAAAAGAAGTGCAAAACATCTTCTGAGGGGGAGCAGAAGATAAATATTTCCTTGCAAACGCCCACCTGGTTCAAGTTCACCATTTGTGAAGACTCAAGACCCAAGTTATAGAAATAGGAACTATTTTATTATTTCATTGTATTTATGATGTAATATTAGTTTTGCTATCATCATCCTAGGGTTTTGGGTCATGTACTATAAATAGATAGGATAGCCCCCATCTCAATTAGATTTTTTTCACAATGTAATCATTTGGTGAGCTTGATGTGTGTGCAGCCTCCATGGAGTTGTCATCCATGGAGGTTGTATTTTGATTATTGCAATTTCTTCTTTCTTCATGTTTCTCTTGTTTCTACAATAAATTTCCCTTTGTTTACTCAATGATTATACATCTCCTACCCTTTGAATGTTCATATCTAATTGATTTCATCAAATATGGTTTTTCTGATCCTAACACTAGAACTCACTCACGTCGTTGACTTTTGTATGTATGATAGTTGGCAGGTATATGTTGATGCTGAGGAGTTGCAGGCATGAATGCATAAGCTACTAAGAGTATTTTGAGGCTGGCATCCATGTTTTGACATGTCATCGTATTTTGAGATGAAAACGAACGTTGTAAATGACATGTTTTTAGTTATTAATGAAAGTTTTAAATTCCGTTGCAAAATAAATGTACGTTTTATAATGTTTTAAGTGCAATGAATGACCAACTGTGAGGTGCTCGGGAAAGGGGGCCTTACAAGTTGGTATCAGAGCAAAGGTTTAAGCGAAGTGGGCAAATATTTTCAAAACCTAATCTTAAACTGAGCATGGGACTAAAAGGAAAAGGGATGCCAGTCCTAGTAGCTACGTGCCTGCAGGTAAAGATTTTATGTAAACGTTTTACAGTAAGTTAACGATAATCGGCATTATATGCGCTTGTTATGTGGTTTATGTGTTGCTAATAGATTTAGATACTAATGTAGTGAGGACAGGTAATGATCGGGGTATGAAGAGTAAAGTAAGTGGCTAATCACAACTGGCCACTATAATTAGGGACTTACTGTACTTAACATAAACTGAGCTGTTCCCTTGAATGACCGTGTTGGTGTCTGAATCTTTCAGTATGCGTGTGATGGTTGGCGGTAGATCATCGAAAGCTTCATGAGGAGGAGGCGGTGGTGGACGTGGTGCTGAACCATGGGTCACAAGAGGAAGGTATAGGGCTGAAAGAGTAGTCCATGAAGAACCCGAGACCCCTCATCAGGAGGGCGGTGATGAGAATGCTAATCAGAGGGCCTTGATGAGAGAGGCAGTCAAGGAGGAAGTACACGAGGTCATGCAGACGATCCTACCGTCTGTGGTTACTGAAGTTATAAAGGCTGTTAAAGATGGGGAGGGACAGGAAAGGGGTAGACCTTCGGGCGAAAGGAGACGACCTGAGACTAAAACAGTTTTCTTCGATGACGAAAAGGAAGAAGAGGAAGAGCCTGCGCCGGAGGCGGCATGAGTTTGTAACTATGGGGTGTTTCAACGATGCAAGCCCCCAACTTTTGATGGAAACGGCACTGCTGCTACAGCTCACCGATGGGTGAGAGAGATTGAAGCGGTATTGAATATCACCGAGTGTCGGGAGGATCAGAAAGTAAAGTTTGCTGCCCACTCTTTTGTGGACTCAGCCTTATGTTGGTGGGACAATATTGTCCAGGTTAAGGGAAGCAGGGCTATCGGAAGGATGAGATGGCTAGAGTTGAAAAGGTTGGTGATTGAGGAATTCTGTCCTTATCGTGAGATGGATAAAGTTAAGAGGGAGTTCCTGCAGCTGGAGGCGGGCACGATGACACATCAGCAATATACCGCTAAATTCAACGAGATGGCACCTCTGGTGCCGGATCAAGAGGTACATTCAGGGCTTGCCGGCGGACATCCGTAGGCGCATGATCGCTGCCCGACCAAGCACGTTTAGGTTGGCGGTTGATTTGGCGAGGAGATTGTATGATGAAAGATCTGTGATGGTGACTGAAAGTAGCAAGAAAGGAGAGGGTGATCAAGAATGGAACAGGAAGCGATTGGGATGTGTTGGAGCCGCTCCAAGTGGCAAAGGTGCACGATTGGATGATCAGCGTGTGGTCATAACTGGTGCGGGGTCAAAAAGGTGTGACAAGTGTGGACACGGGCACCCCGAGGAATGTAGATTGGGGGCAGGACATGTGGCGAAGAACTGCGGTATGGGGAGGTGTTATTCCTGTGGTGAGGAAGGTCACATGAGCAGGGATTGCAAGAACCTGAGGGCGGAAGGTTCGGGAGTGAAGAAGATCGGAGGAAGCTCCGGTACGAGGAAGGAGAACAAAGGGTGAAGGCTAGAGCCTTCTCTATGACTGGGAGGAGGCTAGGTCAGACTCCGAGGTAACGTCAGGTACGTTCTTGCAAGTTTAGATTTATGCATCTATGCTTTAATTGTGACGCTAGTAGTAGTTTTATTGCCGCTATTTTCTGTGATGTTGCACGTTAGGGGTAGGAAGATTGATGAGTCCTTCGAGGTAAGAATTGCTATTAGTAAGTCTACCAGGTTACCTAATTCCCTGGAGGATTACGCGATAGAATTGAGAGAGAGCGCTTGTTCCTGCTAGGCTGTTCAAGACCAACATAGGTAGGTAGACATGCATCTCCGGGTGAGTTGATCAATAGTCTATAACTCAAACCCCAAGTGTTGCAAGAAGATGGATTGCTCAACCATGAACAACCAGAGATCGGTGACGACCTACGACAATGAATTATGAGGAAGGCTTCGACAAGGAAAGTGGATTGCTTGGTTTGGAATCGAGTAAAGCTAATATTAAAGTGTAGCAGGTCATTCCCAATTGTTGCTCAGGTAGGAGAAGTGACACATCGACTAGAGCTACCCGATGAGTTAAGTGGAATTCATCTGATGTTCCAAGCATCTCGTCTAAGAAAGAGCTCAACCGATGGGGGTATGATCATGCTACTAGAGAACATTGAGATGGACAAAGCATTCAACCACGAGAAGCAACCGGTGGCCATTACTAATAAGAAAAAGAGAATAGGCTAAGGAGGATGATGGTTTCATTTGTGCGGGTGCAGTGAAGCCTAAAGGCATCTAACTTTAAGTGCAAGATCAAAGAAGAGGTGAGACAGTGTTACCCGTAACTGTTTGAACAGGTTTTGGGGATGAAACCTCTTTAAGGGGGGTAGACTTGTAACACCCCGAATTTCTATTTAAATGGAAGAAAACGAAAAGTAAATAGAAATAATAAAAATTATGCACAAGTGGAGGGGAAGAAAGTGTACAAAGTACAAAACCTTATTTTTTAAGGATTTAAGGGGCATGGTCGCCCATATCAAAAGTCGAAAGCTGCTTTTGCTCTCGAAGGAAGGAAAGAAAAGAGAGAGAGCCCCGGTTCTAGAGAGAGAAAGAGGAAGAAACAGCTGCAAAGGTAAGTCTTCTCTTATATGAGCTTGGTTTCAGCTGGATTTCGAGTTCTTGACCGAAGTTCAGGTTGTTTAGTGTTTGTTTTTGGGATTCAAGAGCTGAATCGAAGGTGGGTCTTGAATTTGAAGTGTGTTGCTCAAAGGCTGCTCAAGGTGAGTTTCTAGAACTCCTCTTTTATTGATTTTCAACTGATTTGGGGCTATTATGCATACTAAGTAAACATTTTGAAAGTAACCGTGGGTTTACAGCCTTATGTTCGAAATGATGTATGTATGTATGTATGTTATAATGTTGATTATGGGTTAGTATTGATGTTTAGCATGCTTAGATGCCCTTAGTATGTTAGATCTGTGTTTGGGTATGATTAGAATGATACGGGTGATGTTGATAACATAGAAAATATTTCAGAATGTTTTGATGAACATGAACAGTGGTTCATGTGCCCAAACAGTGGCCCATGCGTCCAACATGAGTGGCCAGACGCCTAAGTGTTGGCCATGCGCCCAAGAGTGGCTCATGCACCCAAACAGTGGCCCATGCGCCCAGCATGAGAAGCCAGGCGCCTAAGTGTTGGCCATGCGCCCAAGAGTGGGTCATGCGCCTAAACAGTGGCCTATGCGCTCAAGTGTTGGCCATGCGCCCAAGTGTTGGCCATGCGCCCAAATAGTGCCCATGCGCCTAAGTGTTGCGCCCAAATAGTGCCCATGCGCCTAAGTGTTGCGCCCAAATAGAGCCCATGCGCCTAAGTGTTGAAACAGCTAAGTGTGGGTGATGCGCCTGAACAGGTGCCATGCGCCTGAACAGGGCAAAGCGCCTGAACAGGGCAGAAGCGCCCATATAGTGCCCATGTGCCCATACTGTTTTACACTTAGAATTTTTATGCTCATGCGCCTACAAGGTCCCATGCTCCCAATTTGGACTTGAGGTTTTCTAAGTGATTTTAAGGGGTAATATGAGGAGATAGGCCTGGTTATGATGGGATGGCTTATGTTTGATGTGTGTTATGCATGTATGATGTGCCTGTATTGGTGATGGTGTATGTTTATGTTTTTGTATGTTCCTTATTATGTATGTATGTCTTCCCTTGGCTTTGCGTTGAACGTTAATAAATGTAATGGAAGTATTATGTGACGTAAAGTGGAAGATAATGAAAAGAGGAACATAATGATAGAATGCATGCACTAATAAAAGAGAATGTATAGAAAGGCTTGCAAGCAATATGTACAGAGGTGCACGGCTCTAAATGCCTTAAGCTCTACTGCATGAGGTTCAGCAAATCCTAAAGTTTGCACGCAAGGGTTCCAGCCTTTGACTAACCTTCAGTGGTTTTACCCATTTTGATGGGGGTATTGTTACCTATTTCGGTGGGGGTGTTGTTACCATTTCGATGGGGGTGTTGTTACCCATTTCGGTGGGGGTGTTGTTACCCATTTCGATGGGGGTGTGGTTACCCATAATGTTGGGGGTGAAATATATGATGGTTACCCGAGTTACGTATAACTTCGGGGGTGTGGCATAAAGCCAAGCATATGTATGAGGTGAGCAACCCTGTTGTTGCAACAGACTCGGATAGCGTGCTATCATTAAAATTGGCAATTGGGGTGAGCAACCTATGGTTGCAACAGACTCAGATAGCGTGCTATCATGAAGTTGCCATGAGGTGAGCAACCCTATTGTTGCAACAGACTCGGATAGCGTGCTATCATTAAAATTGGCAATTGGGGTGAGCAACCCTATGGTTGCAACAGACTCAGATAGCGTGCTATCAGGAAGTTACCATGAGGTGAGCAACTTTGTTGTTGCAACAGACTCGGATAGCGTGCAATTGTTGAGATTGCCTATGAGGTGAGCGACTCTGCGTCACAACAGACTCGACAGAGGTCTTTGTCCATGAGATGAGATGATGAGGTGAGCAACTTTGTGTTGTAACAGACTCGGATAGAGTTCAATCCCTGTGATTGACTCATATGGGATCTTTGTCACGTATCCCGGTGCTGTGTCAGTCTTCGGACATGAGTCGGGGGTTTGTGAGCAGGTCCCGGCACAACATTAGCTTTTGAGCATGAGTCTGGGATACTGCACGAGACAAGATTCGAGTAATAAAGAGTAATGAGCAAAGTATGAAATGAACATTAATGAATTATCGTAATAACATACTGAACGGGATCCTTGTCATTCGACCTCAGTAATCGTGGCATGATAATGTAATACGTTGAACGAACGATAATGTAATACGTTGAACGAATGAAGTTAATGAACGTAATGATGAAGATAATAATGATATTATCTGTATGTATGTATGATGCATGATCACGAACGATTGTAAAGTATAGTATGATTTTGAAAGAAAGTAAAGAATGGTTTTAACAAAGAAAAGTATGTTTTATTACAAAATTAGAACTCACTCAGCGTCGCTGACTTTTGTATGCATGATAGTTGGTAGGTATATGTTGATGCTGAGGAGTTGCAGGCATGGATGCATAAGCTACTAGGAGCATTTTGAGGCTGGCATCCGTATTTTGACATGTCATTGTATTTTGAGATGAAAACGAATGTTGTAAATGACATGTTTTTAGTTATTAATGAAAGTTTTAAATTCCGCTGCAAAATAAATGTACGTTTTATAATGTTTTAAGTGCAATGAATGACCAACTGTGAGGTGCTCGGGAAAGAGGGCCTAACAATACATCATATATACAATCATGCATAAGCACCAAACATACCTCATATCATCATCATACAATGCCCATCACAACAACTTTGACTTCAAAAAGTCAACCTACTATGCCCCCGGGAACCTCCCAAGTCAAAGCCTACATCTACACTTTTCCCCCAAAAAGTCAGAAAATATTCTAAGTGTTCATCCGCATTACATATTTGTTCATCCGCATTTCCTCTTTGTTCATCCGCATTTCCTTTTTGTTCATCCGCATTTCTTTTTACTCATCCGTATTTCTTTTTACTCATCTGCATTTGTTCATCTGGATTTGTTCATTCGCATGAGCTTACTCTTCCGTATTTGTTCATTCACATAAACTTACTCTTCCGCATTTGTTCATCCGCATTTGTTCATTGGCATGAACTTCTGTTCATCTGCATTTGTTCATCCACATTAACTTTTACTCATCCGCATTTGTCAATGCTCATCCGCATTTCCTCCTTACTCATCCGCATTGACTTTTACTTATCCGCATTGACTTCTACTCATCCGCATTTGTCAATGCTCATCAGTATTTGTTAATGCTCATCCGCATTTGCCGATGTTCATTCACATTTGCCAATGTTCATCCGCATTTTTCAGACTTAAGCAGTTATTCTAAAACTTAGGCATATGAACTACTATTTGGGCACATGAGCAGCCCAGGTCACTCTTAACCTCATAATTCGGTCCCCAAACACCATCTATCATGTTCTAAGCTTAAATCTTACATTCTAATCCATAGAAACACAACCATAACATCATCAAATATGAACATAGCCTAAAATCAAACCTTATCCGCATCATACACACATTCATTCATACGGGTACAAAAACCTAGTTTTATAAAAACATACATTCATGCATTTGTAGCCCTAAAACAGCTAAAACATGTAAAAAGAGGGGTTCTAGAACTCACCTTTGTAGCTTTTGAGTTTGGCTTCTTCCAAACTCGTCTGCAATTGAGTTCAACCACCTAGAAACCCACTAAAAATACACACAACCGAACATACAAACACATATAAGCATACAACCGAGGAAATACCAGTTAAAAACACTTAAAAACCATGAATTTCTTACCTTAAATTTGACTTTTCAACACTTTTTCTTCAAAAACCCTAGGATTTTCAGCTCCTTGTTACTCTTTCTCTCTAAAATCCAAAGATTTGGGTGTTGTGAGAAGAGAATGGGCGGCCATGCCCACTTTACACCCTCACTTTCAAACATTTTTGTCCTTTTGATACTTTTTATCCCTCAAATTAGGTAAAATATCTTTTCTTTCTATTTTTCTTCACTTTATTCTTTCTTTACCAACTTTAAAAAAATAACCGGGTGTTACAAATAACTTGGATCATTAATAAACATAAGCCAACTTATAGTGTGCTAGGCTCAATAAGGATTAACAAAACAAGATTTACAAACCTCTAATAGGATTAACACTACGATAATGACTAAATCTGAGAATTGGACACCTAGAATCATCTAGACACCAAACCACACCCCAAACCCGCCACCTAATCCATCGATCAACTAAGGCACCATAAGATAACCACCTCACCACCCTAGTACTAGATGTAATGATGGCTAAATGTAATGCCCGGTTATTTCCCTTGAATCCAGAGAAAGAAGAATCACCACCCTAGTACTAGATGTAATGATGGCTAAATGTAATGCCCGGTTATTTCCCTTGAAGCCAGAGTAAGAAGAAAAAGAGAAAGAAAAGAAATAAAGCTCAAAGTCGAGGGACCAAACTTGCCAAAATGGGAGAAGGTTGAAAGAGTGGGGGAATAAGAGGGGAGGGCAGCCCACTCTCCTCCCCCACACTTAGAATTTTCGGCTATAGAGAGTAGAGAGGGAGAAAATAGGTTTCAAGCTTCGGTTTTGTGGATTCGAGGTGAAAAAATCTAAGGCAAGCGGGTTTGTGTGAAGCTATGCTCGAAGAGGCTTTAAAGGTGAGTTCTAGGACCCCTCTTTTACACGTTTTCAACTGATTTGGGGCTGGAACACATAGTAAAAACCCATTTTTTTTAAATGTGTGTGTTGAACCCGTATGTATGTGTTTGTGTGTGATGCGAGTGGGATTTGTTTTTGGGCTTGTTTGTGCTTGAATGGTGTTATGTTATGTGTTCCTAAGGTTTAGGATGGTTGATTTGGGCTTAGAACAGGTTTGAGAGGGTTTGGAGGCCGAAAAGTGTAGATTGGGTTCGGGATGAACTGCATTCTGCATCAGCTAGGGCTAGGTGACCATAAACCTTCTATCATTACATCTTTTCTTTCCATTCAACCATAAACTTTACCCTTCAGTTTCCTGGTACTAGGCCTAGGCCTATCATAGACCTTCTATAATGGTGCTCCGCACCTCTGGCCACAATACCTAAGGTAGTGTTTAGGTATACCACTGCGATGTGCAATACCCTTTGGTTTCCTGGTACTAGACCTAGGCCTATCATAGACCTTCTATAATGGTGCTCCGCACCTCTGGTCATAGCACCTAAGGTATGCAGCAATGGTTCTATACAAATGGTCAATCACAAAGAAAGACCCCGATGTGCATCCTCCCGGGGTAGCGACCCACACACCGTTGGGCTAACACCTTACAATGGCGTGTACCGACATACAAGGCTTCCAAGACTTTTTTTTTTTACTTTCATCATTCATTAATGCATGCATTCATCATGTTTGTCTTTCATTATCTTCCACTTTACGTTATATAATACTTTCATTTCATTCATTAACATTTAATGTAAAGCCACGGGAAAGATAAACATACATCATAATAAGGAACATAACATACATAATCATCAGCATCGTCATACAGGGCTCATCATCATGCATACATCATGCATAAACATACAAAATCATACATCATCATCAACATGCCCATCATAGCGTCTATGACCTCAAAAGTCAACTTACAAAAACTTACGGGAACCCCCATGTCAAAACTTATATCTGCACTTTTCCCCGAAAGTCAGTAAATATACTACGTTTTCCTCGGGTACACCAGCCCTACTTGGGCGTATGGGAACCTCTCAGTCGCATAATGTCACACCCTCAAAATCCACTTGCGGAGTTTTACCGCGAGGCGTGTGAACAAACCAGGATCACAGTCAATAGTTACTCAGAACGACCATAAATGCCATAATTTAACAAAATCAACCAAATACAAACTTTAAACAATGCGGAAGCGTTTTGAAAACAACCCAAGTCAATAAAGTATAACTATGGCAAAACAAGTGCCAACCCAAAAGAGTAACCTAATTGTTAAAATGTTAAATTGTCTTGAAGAATCGTGTCTTAAAATGCAGAGAACCATGCAGTGCTCCTATGGCAAGCAAGCTAAGGACCTGAGAAAAGCATACTAAAATATCAACACATAGGTTGGTGAGTTCAAGAGTTTGTGTTCAATAAACATGTAAACAGTTGTGATATATATAAGCAGTGTATGGTAATAGATAGCTAGTCTATTATCAGTAAATATTAATACATAGTGATTTTGCAATTGAAGCTGACTGTGATAGTTGTTGCCTCCTGTCACGACTTACCATGTCGTGACATGTTCAATAGGACAAATTGCACCCGTTGACCTCGAGTCACACAGGTGGGGCTCGTCAGACCCAGTAGTACTACCCAAGTTTCCCCGCTATCAATATTAACAATTCAAAAGTGTGAGGACTTTTCCATGGTAAACAGCACTATAGTAATATTATACACAACTTAAATATTTAAAAGCGTTCGTATAAATACCAGTATGCTATCTCCCCCAAAAGAGATTAAATAAAGAGTGGGGCATGAACTCACCTGATGTATGCAAAGAGTACTTAGGGTTTATTTGAGAAACGAAAGGATAGCCAACCTTCAAAGGTTACCTAGATCATGTGAGTACATAAGTAGTGTAAATAAAAGACATGTGAACCCTAATCATACCAAAACCAAAGACTCAAGCTTCCAGAAAAATAGACACGTTTGACCTAGTTGACCCGTTTGACCCGTTGGTGACATTATGAGTTATAATTCAAATAAAGCCAATGAGCACATACAACATACATGATTAACATTCAAATAGTATCATACGTATGTTATCAACCAGGTGTATCACTTAGATCATCATACAATCAAGTACTATACAAGTCATGCGAATCTAGAACATTAACATATCCATTAGTTATAATACAACTAACATGTCACACAAAGTTCAACCATTCATCACATGCCATGTGAAGCCACTCACGACTTCACATCCTAAACCCTGCCAATCCTACTAAGTAGGGGCCTCAGATACGCACGCGTGTATAATGATCATAACCATATTCTTTAAGCATATGCATTGCATTCACAACATCACAACAATCAATTACCAGTCCCAAGCATGATGTCCTACTACTACACAACATCCAAACCATACATGATCACCAAGTCCAAATATCACCCATGATTATCCAAGCATGCCATACAACTAATTTAACACATTCTATCACACTAGAATTTATCCTTGAACATACTAGCAGGCTCCTATCATCCCAAACATGATCATAACATCATACTTCAACGTTTACACACGAATAAAGTTTCCTTTTTGGAAAGAATCCCAAAATCTATCAAACATCCAAAGCATACATGAATTCATCAATAATATACCAATTCAAGCTCATACTAACATCTAAGCATGATCAACCACATCCAACATCATAATTCATCAATTCATATCCAAAAGTTACTATCTTTAGTAATGTATGAACTATAACATGTTTTCTTGAATTTCCAATGATCACAACAACAATCTAACATCTAATTATCACCATGAACACATCCATAACATCATCACATCCATAGTTCAACATTTCATGCAAATAAAGTTACTATTATTAGTAACCTATGAACATCAACCCTAAATCATCCTTTCTTGCAAGATTCATGATTCCTAACATTCATACAACTTATTAATCACCACACATTCATCAAACAATCATCATTCACCCATAATCATGCCCAAAATCGAATTAGGGTTTGACTAGAATCAAAACCCATGATTACCCACTAACAACATGTAATTCATCCATGATCGACGTTAACTAACATGTATTCAACCTAACTAACATATAAACATCATCAAACAACATCCAATTCGAATTCGATCCATGAGGGTCAATTTCATTCCAAGATTCGGCCATAAACAAACACTCACAAAAACATGAAAAATCTAACCTTTAAACGTGTTATAACTTGCAATTGATGATTCCAACAAGTTATATGCCTTGAAATCGAATCAAATTGAGGTTTTGATGCTTGTTCTTGGCTGATTTTCGCAAATGGGTGGGTTTAGATGGGAGATCGCGGCCGAAGGGGTGGCTTGGGGGCTGGGTTTTGTTTTATTTAATTTTAATTTACATATTTACCCTTTTAACCCTTGTAATTTGTATTTTATAAAAACTAAGCTTTAAACTCTTCGTAAAGTGTTTTTAACTTCATATATAGATATAAACTTATAAAATTCATTATATATCTTATCTTTATAAAACCACAAGACATACGAATAAATAGGTACGTTTCCGCGTTACGCGATAATTTTTCTAATTAACCTTTGAAAATGTGTAACACATAAACATAACCCAATATTCACATAATCACTTAGATTCACATCAAATTAACATTATTCATTATTATTAGGTCACCAACATTAAACGACAACTAGTGTGTGCTCACGACACGTGTATACAAGACTTAACGGAACTAACGGAGTTTGGTAACGGAAATTTACCGGATGTCACATTATCCCCATGTTGAAAGAATTTTCGTCCCGAAAATTGCGTTACATGGTGAGAGTGTTCCATCACTGGTTTCCATCACTGGTTTCCATCACTGGTTTCCATCACTGGTCTACTACATTGGCACACAGAAATCGAAATCGGGTGAGTTTTGGATGAGTTGTCACATCATCCCCATGTTGAAAGAAATTTCGTCCCAAAATTTAAATCAATACCTTCGTCTGCTGGCATCGTCCCTTCGAATAGTTGAGGGTACTTAAGCTTCATTTGATCTTCCCGTTCCCATGTGAATTCCGGTCCACGTCGCGAATTCCAACGGATTTTAACAATAGGTATCTTGCTTTGCTTAAGTGTTTTCACCTCACGATCCATCACCTCACTGGTTCTTCACAAAACGCAATTGTTCATCCACTTGAATTTCTTCTAGTGGTACGACCGTCGTTTCATCAGTTATGCACTTCTTCAAGTTTGACACGTGAAATACATCATGAATTCCACTTAGCGAATCAGGTATGGCTAATCGATAGGCTACTGGACCTATCTTTCCACTATCTCAAATGGTCCAACGTACCTCGGATTTAGTTTCCCTCGTTTACCAAACCGAACTACGCCTTTCCATGGTGAGACTTTCAACAAAACCTTGTCACCAACCTGAAACTCTAACGGTTTCCGTCTCTTGTCAGTAAACTCTTTTGCCTGTCCCGCGCTGCAGCCATACGATTCCGTATCTGTATAATTTTTTCAGTCGTCTCATGAATTAACTCGGGACCTGTTATCTGACTATCACCAATTTCTGCCCAGCAAACCGGTGATCGACATTTTCTCCCATACAACGCCTCGAAAGGTGTTGCATGTATACTAGTGTGATAACTGTTGTTATAAGAAAACTCCACCAATGGCAGGTGAATTTCCCAGTTATTCCCGAAGTCAATCACACAAGCACGTAGCATATCCTCCAACGTCTGTATAGTACGCTCACTCTGACCATCCGTCTGTGGATGATATGCAGTACTCATATCCAAACGTGTACCCAGGATTTCTGCAATGATTGCCAGAAATGTGACGTGAAACGAGCGTCACGGTCGGAGATAATTGAGATCGGTACCCCGTGTCTCGAAACGATCTCCTTGAGGTACAGCCGAGTTAACTTCTCCATCTTGTCGGTTTCCTTTATTGCAAGGAAATGAGCAGACTTTGTCAATCGATCCACATAACCCATATCGTGTCACAACCAGTACTAGTCTGGGGTAGCTTAGTAATAAAATCCATGGAGATTTGTTCCCATTTCCACATTGAATCTCGGGTTGTTGTAATAGTCCGGATGGTTTTTGATATCCACTTTTACCTTCGAGCAGGTCAAACACTTGCTCACATACATAGCTACATCCGCTTTCATGTTAGGCCACCAATAGTGAGCCTTTAGGTCATGATACATCTTGTCGGATCCAGGATGTATAGAATACTTAGATTTGTGTGCCTCGCTCATAACTAAATCTCTCAGATTTCCATGAACAGGCACCCAAAGTCTATCCATGAAATACCGAATTCCATCCTCTTTCATCACTAGCTGCTTATCCATTCCCTTAACAATTCAGAACCAATATTTTCCACCTTTAAAGCTTCTATTTGTGCCTCCTTAACTTGTTCGGGCAGTTGGGTACTGATAGTAAGCTGTAAAGCTCGCACCCATCGGGGTTTAGCTGTTTCCTTCCTGCTTAAAGCATCGGCAACTACGTTCGCCTTTCCCTGATGATACTTAATTGCGCAATCATAATCATTTAGTAGTTCCACCCAACGTCGCTGCCTTATATTCAACTCTTTTTGCTCAAAGATATGTTGAAGACTCTTGTGATCGGTGTAGATAGTGCACTTGGTACCGTACAAATAATGTCTCCAGATCTTTAAGGCAAAAGCTACTGCACCCAATTCTAAGTCATGGGTAGTATAGTTCTTCTCATGAACCTTTAGTTGTCTCGAGGCGTAAGCTATCACCTTGTCTCGTTGCATCAAGACACAACCCAATCCTTGAATGGATGCATCGCAATACACCATAAAGTCATCTGTTCCCTCTGGTAATGCTAATATCGGGGCAGTACAGAGTTTTTGTTTTAATAATTGGAAAGCTGATTCTTGACTCTCAGTCCATTTGTATGTCGTTCCTTTGTGAGTCAAGGCTGTGAGAGGTTGTGCGATCTTAGAAAATCCTTCTATGAATCGGCGGTAATCCCTGCTAATCCTAGAAATTGTCTTATCTCGCTCGGCGTTTTGGGTGTAGTCCAATTCCTTATCGCCTCAATTTTGGCAGGATCAACGTGTATTCCTTTCTCATTAACAATATGACCTAGGAATTGTACTTCTCTTATCCAAAAGTCACACTTTGAGAATTTAGCATACAGCTGCTCATTTTTCAACAGTTCCAAGATCATTCGTAAGTGCTCTTCATGCTCCTCCTTGGTCCTAGAGTATATCAGTATATCATCGATGAACACAATGACAAAGATCAAGATAAGGTTTGCACACGCAGTTCATGAGGTCCATGAACACAGCAGGTGCATTAGTCAATCAAAAGGCATGACCAAGAACTCATAATGACCATAACGAGTACGAAATGCAGTCTTGGGAATGTCTTCTTCTCGGACTCTGAGTTGATGATAACCAGATCTCAAGTCAATCTTCGAGTAATAGCTTGATCCTTGAAGCTGATCGAACAAGTCGTCGATACGAGGTAAAGGGTATCGGTTCTTGACTGTTACTTGTTTAACTCTCGATAATCGATGCACGTCCAGAATGTGCCATCCTTCTTCTTAACAAGAGTACAGGAGCTCCCCAAGGTGATGTACTAGGTCGAATAAAGCCTTTATCCAGAAGCTCCTGAAGTTGTGACGACAACTCCTGTAGTTCGTTTGGTGCTAATCGATAAGGTGCTCTAGCAATCGGAGCTGCACCGGGAGTCAATTCAATCTGGAATTCCACTTGGCGTACGGTGGTAATCCAGGAAGATCTTCTGGGAACACCTCCGGAAAGTCGCGTACTACGGGAAATCCCATTCTCTTTTCTTCCTTTTGCTTATCGGTTACAAGTGCTAGGATAGCCAGCGGCCCTTTCGTAACAACTTTTGAGCTTTCATATACGAGATGATGCCTATCACAGCACCACTCCTATCACCTTTGACGGTAAGAATTTGATCACCAACCGGGATCCGTATAATCTTCTCGTGACATATGACTTCCGCTTGCTTGCTAGAGAGCCAATCCATGCCTATCACAACATCAAAACTCCCCAGCGTAACAGGCATGAGATCTATAGCGAAAATATGACCAGCAAGTTCTATCCTACAGTCTTTAAGGATATGCGTTACATGGATTTGTTTACCGTCGGCTAATTCCACAGTGTATTTAGATTCTAAAGCAGAGGGTATATCACTTAAAAGACTACAGAATTTTAAGGACACAAAACTCCTATCAGCTCCAGTATCAAATAGTACCGTAGCAAAACAACCATTAACAGGGAATCTACCGGTAACAGTTGTAGGATCATTTAGAGCCTCACCTGAGCCAATGACGAAGGCTCTCCCTTTGGCTCCATCTTTATTGCGCCATTTCCAGTGCCATTTCCACCATTGTTGTTATTATTACCATTGTTGTTGTTGACCATGGTGTTGGTGTTGTTGTTGTTGTTGCCATTTCCGTTCCTCCTTAGTTGGGCAGTTTCGCTTGTAATGCCCTTCTTTCCACATTCAAAACAACCCTTGGGAGTTTCTTGAGATTGTTGTGGCCTCCTCATTAGTTCACCACGGCAATCCTTCGTAGCGTGTCCATCTTTCCACAACGTTGACACTTGAAGCTATCACACCATCCCACATGGTGGTAGGTACACCGTGGGCATTTGGGATGTCTGCCGCCGTAACCGCTGGGTCCTTGGTTATTGGGGCAGTTTGGTTGAAATTGCGGTTATTATCGAACGCCGCCGCTGCTGCTGAACTGGCTGTTGCTGTGTTGGGATTGTTGTTGACCGCCAACGATGATGATGATGATTGTTATTGTTGTTGCTGGGAGCATCCCACTTCCTTTTGTTGTCGGGCACGCTCACCATAGCGCCCCGTTTGGGTAACCGCCCTTGCTCTACCGCCTGATCAGTAAGTTTATGGGCAATTTGGATGGCCTGCTGAATCGTAGTCGGGTTAGAAGCTGTTACCATACTTTGGATTTCAGGCACCAATCCTCGTATGTAGTGCTCGATTCTCTTATGTGTTCATTAACCATTCCTGGACATAATGTAGCCAACTCATGAGTACGGGTCGTGTAAGCCTCAATTTCTGAACCCTTCATCTTGAGTTGCCAGAATTCCATCTCTAGTTTTTGCACCTCGTTTCGAGGACAGTACTCCTCGATCATCATATCCTTGAACTCATTCCAGGGAAGTCCATTTGCCATCGCTTGTCCAAGCATCTGGACTTGCGCGTTCCACCAAGACAGGCAGCACCCTCCAAAGTCCCGGTGGCATACTTTACTTGATCCGCGGTGGACAGTTACATTTGGAGAAAACGGACTCAGTCTTCTCGAACCAGCGTACAAGCCCTACAGCACCCCTGTACCGCTGTAGGTGTGTGGTTTACAGTCCATGAAGGACTTGTATGTACACACTGGTGGTCCTGTTTTAACACAACACACATTAATCAAACATCCCCTACAGTTATAAAGGATATCAGATTTGTTTTTCTGTCATTGTTTACCTGCTGGCTGACCGCGTGGCAGCAGCCACTGCCGCCTGAACATGCTCATTAATTAGAGCAGCCAATTCTGCGGGAGTCATGTTAATAGCACCACCACCCTGTTCTCCGGTGCCACGTCCACGTCCGCATCCACGACCACGTCCACGTCCACGTCCACGAGCGTCCATTCTTTTCACTTTATATTCACAATACAATAATGAGTAACATCATACACATTTAACTCATTGAAGCGTAGTAAACAGTAAATGAAAGAAATAACGTATCATCACAACCACAAATTCATAACAAAAATAATAACCAAAGTAAATAAATTGCAATAAGTCACAATGTATTTAGCAATGTCAAAATTGAAGTTTTGTCGTTCGTGTGGGGAAACAACCCTTCCCACATAGGTTTCAAAAGAGAAAACTATGTAGTCTAAGTCATATAAAGAAGTCAATCGACAATGTCTGACCCATCACTATCATCCTCCATCTCCTCCGGTTCCTCTTCCTCGGGTCCCTCCTCGAGATCCTCCTCATCCTCAGAGTCTGCGGCAGGAGCAGGAGCTATAGCAATCTGAAGTGCTGCTAGTTGAGCTTCTAAAATGGCAATCCTATTATCGGCTATGACGTCCCGCTGTTCACGAGCAGTCACGCGTCCTTGGAGTGCCATAACACCATCTTGCATATGGTGACAACCGTTCAGCGTCTTCCCGTGTTCTTCCTTGAGTTCGTCCAATTGATGTCTCAGGTTGTACCCTCTGCTGTAGTGTACAGACATCACCCGTGAGTCGTCTTACACGATGCTGTTCAGTATCCAGTGCAGCCATTAGTGCAGCAATCAGTTGCTCGTTGGACTGCGCCGTTCGTGGAGTGAAAGCATGGGCTGATTAGCATTGTTCCTAGTCCTTGGCTTTGGACAGTACGCGCTCCCTAAACAGGATGTGGTCAACAAACCTAGGATAAGAACGCCAGTCTCGCGGAGGGTCACGCTTCATCAATGCGAATGGTTGATCCCAGTCAATCTCCTCTCGGGGATAAGCCAGTCGGGGCCAATCGAATCCATCATCAGGTATAGTGCGGGAGTGGGGATTCAGATCGTGTAGGTGATTCGGTCGTTTACCCGAGCTCTTGAAGACGATGCCATGCTGCAGAGAGTGTGACGTGTATGCCAATGAGTATACAGTAAATGGGAGTAAGGCACAGGTACTAATAACTGTGTGCGGTTATAGTCTAGTGTGTATGCAACCTAGTTCCCTATAACCATGGCTCTGATACCAATCTGTACACCCGGCCCCTCGCATCAACATATTGTCCGCTTTGCCCACAAGAGCTCACGATTTGCTTTTGGTTGCCCGGTGAAAACTTCCCAGGGAGGCCACCCATTCTGTCATCATCCTTGGTGAGGTATGTTCCACAACCCGAACGGCACAGGAGTGGCTCTGATACCATTCTGTCACACCCTCAAAATCCACTTGCGGAGTTTTACCGCGAGGCGTGTGAACAAACCAGGATCACAGTCAATAGTTACTCAGAACGACTCTAAATACCATAATTTAAACAAAATCAACCAAAATACAAACTTTAAACAATGCGGAAGCGTTTTGAAAACAACCCAAGTCAATAAAGTATAACTATGGCAAAACAAGTGCCAACCCAAAAGAGTAAACTAATTGTTAAAATATTAAATTGTCTTGAAGAATCGTGTCTTAAAATGCAGTGAACCATGCAGTGCTCCTATGGCAAGCAAGCTAAGGACCTGGAAAAGCATACTAAAATGTCAACACATAGGTTGGTGAGTTCAAGTGTTTTGTGTTCAATAAACATGTAACAGTTGTGATATATATAAGCAGTGTATGGTAATAGATAGCTAGTCTATTATCAGTAAATATTAATACATAGTGATTTTGCAATTGAAGCTGACTGTGATAGTTGTTGCCTCCTGTCACGACTTACCATGTCGTGACAATGTTCAATAGGACAAATTGCACCCGGTTGACCTCGAGTCACACAGGTGGGGCTCGTCAGACCCAGTAGTACTACCCAAGTTTTCCCCGCTATCAAATATTAACAATTCAAAAGTGTGAGGACTTTTCCCATGGTAAACAGCACTATAGTAATATTATACACAACTTAAATATTTAAAAGCGTTCGTATAAATACCAGTATGCTATCTCCCCCAAAAGAGATTAAATAAAGAGTGGGGCATGAACTCACCTGATGTATGCAAAAGGTACTTAGGTTTATTTGAGAAATGAAGGATAGCCAACCTTCAAAGGTACCTAGATCATGTGAGTACATAAGTACGTGTAAATAAAAGACATGTGAAACCCTAATCATACCAAAACCAAAGACTCAAGCTTCCAGAAAAATAGACACGTTTGACCTAGTTGACCCGTTTGACCCGTTGGTGACATTATGAGTTATAATTCAAATAAAGCCAATGAGCACATACAACATACATGATTAACATTCAAATAGTATCATACGTATGCTATATCAACCAGGTGTATCACTTAGATCATCATACAATCAAGTACTATACAAGTCATGCGAATCTAGAACATTAACATATCCATTAGTTATAATACAACTAACATGTCACACAAAGTTCAACCATTCACATGCCATGTGAAGCCACTCACGACTTCACATCCTAAACCCTGCCAATCCTACTAAGTAGGGGCCTCAGATCCGCACGCGTGTATAATGATCATAACCATATTCTTTAAGCATATGCATTGCATTCACAACATCACAACAATCAATACCAGTCCCAAGCATGATGTCCTACTACTACACAACATCCAAACCATACATGATCACCAAAGTCCAAATATCACCCATGATTATCCAAGCATGCCATACAACTAATTTAACACATTCTATCACACTAGAATTTATCCTTGAACATACTAGCAGGCTCCTATCATCCCAAACATGATCATAACATCATACTTCAACGTTTACACGAATAAAGTTTCCTTTTGGGAAAGAACATCCCAAAATCTATCAAACATCCAAAGCATACATGAATTCATCAATAATATACCAATTCAAGCTCATACTAACATCTAAGCATGATCAACCACATCCAACATCATAATTCATAATTCATATCCAAAAGTTACTATCTTTAGTAATGTATGAACTATAACATGTTTTCTTGAATTTCCAATGATCACAACAACAATCTAACATCTAATTATCACCATGAACACATCCATAACATCATAACATCCATAGTTCAACATTTCATGCAAATAAAGTTACTATTATTAGTAACCTATGAACATCAACCCTAAATTATCAATTTCTTGCAAGATTCATGATTTCTAACATTCATACAACTTATTAATCACCACACATTCATCAAACAATCATCATTCACCCATAATATGCCCAAAATCGAATTAGGGTTTGACTAGAATCAAAACCCATGATTAACCCACTAACAACATGTAATTCATCCATGATCGACGTTAACTAACATGTATTCAACCTAACTAACATATAGACATCATCAAACAACATCCAATTCGATACCATGAGGGTCAATTTCACTTCCAAGATTCGGCCATAAACAAACACTCACAAAAACATGAAAAATCTAACCTTTAAACGTGTTATAACTTGCAATTGATGATTCCACAAGTTATATGCCTTGAAATCGAATCAAATGAGGTTTTGATGCTTGTTCTTGGCTGATTTTCGCAAATGGGTGGGTTTAGATGGAGATCGCGGCCGAAGGGGTGGCTTGGGGGCTAGGGTTTTGTTTTATTTAATTTTAATTTACATATTTACCCTTTTAGCCCTTGTAATTTGTATTTTATAAAAACTAAGCTTTAAACTCTTCGTAAAGTGTTTTTAACTTCATAATATAAAGATATAAACTTATAAAATTCATTATATATCTTATCTTTATAAAAACACAAGACATACGAATAAATAGGCACGTTTCCGCGTTACGCGATAAATTTTCTAATTAACCTTTTAAAAATGTGTAAACACATAAACATAACCCAATATTCACATAATCACTTAGATTCACATCAAATTAACATTATTCATTATTATTAGGTCACCAACGTTAAACGACAACTAGTGTGTGCTCACGACACGTGTATACAAGACTTAACGGAACTAACGGAGTTTGGTAACGGAAATTTACCGGATGTCACACATAACCTCTCATGCGACTGAACATCATGCAAATGGATAATATGCGATCGGACACCTATGCGAATGAACCAATGCGGATGAGTACTTGTGCGAATGGACCTAATGCAGACGGAAATAGGCGTATGGGCCTCAGCCGCATAACTCCCCATGCGATTGACCCTCAGTCACACGACTAGCAGGCATATGGGTCTCAGTCATACGTCTCACATGCAACTGAACCTCAATCATGCGAATGAACCTCAATCACACCTCATTCAGCAGTATGGCCTCCATTCGGTCGCCTAGCCCTAGCTGATGCAGAATGCAGTTCATCCCGAACCCAATCTGCCATTTTAGACCTGCAAGCTCTTCCAAACCCATTCTAGGCCCAAATCAACCATCCTAATCCTTAAGAAAACATACCACAACACCATATAAGTATACACATGCCCGAAATCATTCATCACTCGCATCACACACAAACACATACATACAGGTCGAACACATACACACTTCAAAAACGATTTTTAGATTTGTTCCAGCCCCAAAATCATTCAAAAACATGTAAAAGAAGGATCCTAGAACTCACACAAATGACCACAACGAGAAGAGCTTCGATTAGACCCGCTACACTTCGATTTTGCATGCTTGAATCCACTCGAACCAATCTTTTTCTCCCTTTTTCTCTCCTTTTTCTCTCTTCTCCTCTTTGGCCGATTTTATGGTTGTGGGGAGAGGGTGAGGGCTGCCCTCTCCCTTTAAATACCTCCACTCACCTGACTTTCTCTCGTTGGCGAGTTTGATCCCCCGAATTTGGACTTTATTTTTTTTCTTCTTTCATCGGCTTTAATGAAAATATCCAGGTGTTACAATCATCTTCTTAACCATCACCATCTTAGATTCAAGTACTCAAGATCAAGCACCAAGATGACCACCTCAACCATCAATTCGTTAATACTCTTTCAAGAAAGGTTAGATCCTAAAAGGTCTACATTAACAAACCTTTAAGATTTATATATATTTAAATAAACACATATAATCTAATAATCATCAAGAATAATAACGAAAACTACAACACATCTTATTTTATTTTAAAATCAAGAATAGAGCTTTCAAACTAGAGAACTCTTTATAAAAACTAAGGATTTAACAAAAAGATTACAAATAAAAGAATAAAAACCCTAATATACTTAATGAACTAGATTAACTACTTAAATGATTATGATTGTGTGAATAAAATTAGAAATATGTTAGAAAATATTAAAAATAGCATTCTGTAAATTTTGGTGTAATAATAATAAGTGATTTACTTTATATAATTTATTCAAGGTAATAAAATGAAATTATCATATGGAAGCTCTTAATTTGGTAAAAACTTGGATAAACTATATGATGGATGTTATATTTTATAGAAATTTCTAGATAAATTTCATGATTTAATTTATAGATATGACTGAGTTATATAACTATATATGCTAATATATGTAAAATTGATACAATTATAGAAAATCAACTATTATGAGTTAATAAACTAAAAATTTATGGGATAATTAGATTTCATAGATGTTGGTAAATTTTGGTAAAATTAGGAATCTGTAGATATTTCTGCTAAATATTTCAATTTTGTAAAAATTCTAGAAAATCAATTATAAATAATTATTAGTTGAAATTTTTACTTATTAATCTGAATTTTTGGGTGTTTCTGATATCAAAATTTGGTGATATATGAATAAATGTAACTACTGTTTTGAAATTATTATTTAAAAGTATTGAAAATTTTAAAGAAACAATATTTATTTCTAATATATAATTTTTTATAGGATTATTGTTGGAATAAAGGTGAGATTCATAGCCTCATTTTTATATTTATAAGTTTTTAGGGGGAAAGCATATTGTTTTGAGATTGATGCATATATATATATATATATATATATATATATATATATCTATATATATATTATAATATATATATATATAAGAATTTGAGATTACTGTCATTATGCTTACGTTACAACGATTAATTCGGATGAGGAACTGTCTGATAACATATGTAGAACTACTTAGGAAAATATTTCATGCACCATCAGGATGAGTGTTGTGATGCTATATTATCTGATTTTGTGATTTATATTTGCGATAGTTATAAATCACTTGGCTTATAAGTATGTTTGGTGGTAATCTTATTTCTATTGCATCAATATATATATTTTGCTTGGAAACTAAACCTATGTTCTTACCAACTTTATGTCGACTATTTTGAGTATGCTTTTTCAGGTATTCAAAATGACTACAGTAATTTATTTTAATTTGATGTGTACAATGGATAGGGTGAGATGATGGGAAGAACTTGTGTTAGGTTAACTGTAGACATATTTGATCTTAGCTTGATAGTGTATGCTTATTTCCACTACTACTGAAAACGTTGCAGTTAACAAAACTTTTTGTATTAGGGTTATGAATTTGAAATACTAGTTGTAATGTAACTCGAACTTTTATTAACTATAATAATGTTATGATATATTACTTGTTATATGTGTGTTTTATTTTACTTGTATTCAATGTGTTCTGAGTTGAACAGTCACACCCAAGCATTTTACACTTTCGCCGAGATGTGACATCTGAAGATTCCGAGAACAGAGATTCTAAGTTGATTAACAGAGCTGATTTCAAGAACTGGTCGCTTAGATTAAAACATCATCTAAACTCTATTGACACTGATTTTTGGAAGTTAATTGAGAAATGACCACATATTCCTATTACATCAGATGGTCCTGATAGAGGATTTGTTTACACGAAAGATTCTTAAAAACTTTATCCTGAGGATGGTCTAAAGATTCTCAAGAACTTTATCTTGAGGATGATCTGCATGGTGGTGATTTAAAGAAAGTGAAGAATGATATTAAAGCTTACTCACTGATGTGTAAGGGTTTACCTTTGGAGGTCCTTACTAGACTTTATAGTTATCAAATTGGTTATACCATGTACAAAGCTTTGAAGATTATTTGTGAAGGTGGCAAAAAAATACAAGATCTCAAAAAGAAAAAACTCAAAATAAAATTGGAGTTGTTTGAGCGTCTTTTTGGAGAAACAATAAATCAGATAATGAATAGATTTGTGCAACTAAATACTGAAATGTTAACTATTGGTGTGAAGAATGATCTCAAAGATCTAAAAGACAGACTTCTTAATACTTTTCATCTTCATGGAAACAAACAGTCACTCTGTTGAACCATACATAAAAGTTTCATATGGATCTTGATCTTTTGATTGCCAAAATAGAATTAGTTAGAATTTATGTTCAAGAAACAATGATAGATCTGCATCAACATCTTAGTATAAGTATGTTGCGTCTCCATCTAACACAATGGAGAATGCATTTCTTGCTAAAGATGATAGTTTTCTAAAGGATGGGGTAATTTGTTTGTTGGAGCTGGTTTCTTTATAGATTCTATATACATAAGTGCTCTTGTCTATACAAATCAAACTCAATCTCCTTCTAAACCTCAAACTCATACTCCTAAATCTCAAACTGAGACTCCATCTTCTAACTTTGTTAAACCTAGCAAAGTTAAAGATGTTATAAATATCATTTTGTAGGATGAAGAGTCAAAATATGCTTTTACTTCTTTCATGCCAAGTTTTCACGTTTATCAAGGTAGTCATTTAACTCAAGTTGAATTGATTTGCAGGATTTGTTTGAGATGGATCCTGATGATGTGGAAGAGATGGATTTAAATTGGCTAATGGTGATGATAGCTTATAGGACTCATAAACACTCTTATGTGAACAGAAACTACAAGCCAAGTGCAAACAAAACTGTTGGCTTCGACAAATCAAAGTCAAGGTGTTTCAACAGCAATATCTATGGCCATTACTCAAGAGAATGTAAAGCTCCAAGAAATCAAGGAGGAAATGGTCAAGCTTGTTCAAGTAGTTAAAGATATCATAAACAATCTCAAAAAACCTTTTAGAAGTTGTATCAAAGTCTTCCCATGCCAGAACTGAAAGATGAATAAAAAACAACTTAAAAGCCAAAGAAAACTCTTGTTATTAGCATCAAAGATGGCTATGACCGGAGTGCATATGCAGAACAGTTCACAGCTGATCTCACTTCTTGTTTAGCACTTGTTGCTGAGATTCAAACAATGATCTCAAGGAAAATGGTGATTCAAAAAATGATGAAGACTATGATTGGAGTGATAAATCTGATCCATTGAAAGATTCAGAAGAAATTGCTCTCATGGCTCACTCAGAACAACCTAATGTTGAATACTCATAATCTAATATTGAGACTTCAACTTCTTATCCAGAAATTCCCATGAACGTCAGAGCAAAAATGTGCACAAAAGCATGTTTTGATCAAGTTGAACATTACTGAACATACTCATTCAAGATATCTGATAAATTCAAACAAGAAGAATTAATGCACAACAAACTAAAAGTTGATCATAAAATTTCTGTTCACAAGATCATATCTCTTCAACATCATGGAACAAAACTATCAAAGAACTTGAATTAGTAAAAAAGCAACTTGAAGAGATGACCAAAAATCTAAAACAAGAGAAATTGGCTCATGCTACAACTTAGATTGATCTAACCAAAGTTAAAAGTTCAAAAACTGTAGTAGAAGAATTGGTAAGTGGAAGAAAGGATAAAGACAAAACAAGTCTAGGTTTCACACATAAGGCTATGCCTGAATCTATCTCAAACACCTTACCAGAGAACTTTAACACACATGATCACTCACCTGAAAACAACACAAAGCTCAAAGCCTTTCATGATAAGAAAATGAATGTGCAATCTAATGTAAAAAGTGAAATTGAAAAGATCAATGTTGATACATTTGAGGGAGAAAACTTAGAAAATATTAAAAATGGTCATCCAATAAAAGTTAAATCTTATGAACCTTGAACAAAGAGTGAGAAGTTGTTTGTTCCCAAAGGATCTCATGAGTTATTTGTTGAAAAATATGACTTTGAAAAAAAATACAAAGAAGAAAGGGAAAACTAAGCAAGAGGAATTAAAATTAGATGCTTCATGTTCTGATGATTCATGATCTTATGATTTAAACAATCTCAGATCAATAAGATTGATGGAAACTGAAAAAGAATCTTCTCAAGATTCAATTCAATCCCAAAGTAACAAAACATCATCAAAAACAAGAAATCAAAGAAGGAGAAGAGCAATTACTAAAGCAAAAGATTCTTAAACTCAAAGAACCAGTCAATCAAATCAGTTTAACCTTGTGAAGTTCGTGTCTGCGGGTACTTTTGGCATGAATACAATTCTTGAAATAAAATCAGAACCAAAGATCAAATCTAACTCTGATATGAAAACAGGTTATAAGTCTTTTGTTGTCAGTAAACACTTTGTGTCTAAGGAGTTAAGGAATTGTGAAAATGATTAAAAGTCAAAACCTAGAAATCATGAGAGGATTGTGTACGTACGGAGTAATAACTGATATTGCTTGAAACCAGATCAAATAGTGCGGAATCCTATTTGATTGGTGATCCAATCAGTGAAAACGCAATTCAGATCAATCTAACAATTAAAGAAACGTTAAGAACAATTAGAACAGGATCAACTGCGAACTGTGAAGTTGGAACAGGTTCTCTGGAGTCTCTAGACAGCTAGGGTATGAATATGAGTCAAAATTCTTGAAGTGTTTTATTTTTCCACGAATTAGGTGGCATTTATAGGTTAGGTTTTGTCAATTGTACGACCGAACCATTAGAATGGTTCAGTCGTGCGACTGAATCATGCGATTGATTCATATGCACGACTGAAGGTTCAGTCGTGCGACTGAGTCAATCTTATGTCTCAATCGTGCGACTGATCCGGTCTCCTGATTCAGTCGTGCGACTGGTCCGTTAGCATGAAGTATTCATGCGTATGGTCCATTAGCATGGTCCATTCGCATGAGGACTTCATACGATTAAGTTTGAACATGTTTATCAATCATTATTGACTAAGAACTATGTATAATAACCTCAAACCTATATAGTTAGTTCAATATGCTTTATTACACAATAAACAATGAAACATTAAACATTATAAGCATCAATCACATATTGTATTTCATTCACTCATTCATTACATATATGTAAGACGTGACAGACGTTTTACATTAAGCTCCTAAACTAGGTACATATGCATTAATAAATCAAAAGAACAAACTCACAAATAAAAAACAACATATTAATCTAACTAGCCCTAGATCAAAATAAGGATTAAATGGGCTTTCACATCGAGGGTTAGTCAATAGTTGTTTAAATCTCCATAAAGGTACTGTGACATATGTGATATGTATAATCATAACACATCTAAATGTTACTTTAACAAGTATTGTCATATTTGTGATATGAACAGTCATTCAATTTTTGATTGTTATTTCAACAAATATTATGCCTTGTGTGATGAAAGGAACCATAATACTAAGGATTGTTACTTCAGAAAGAACTCGCCAAGGAAATGATATGTTAATCCAAGATTGTAAAGAGATTAGAATAATGGTTTTCAAAGTTTATCACAACAATCTTCCTTAGGCTTGAGATCTCTCAGAAGAATCAATTCTGATTATGATGATTATTATACTGTGAAAACAAAGCAGTATAAACAAGGAAACTTCATTCCACGACGTATGAGAATAAACAATGGAACGTTTAACAAGGAAACTTTTTATAAGAATGTTTCTGTTGATGGTTCAAATTTTTTGATGATGATCTTGAAAATTGTTTCAATGATTTGAGGATTAAGCAAATTAAAGATAATCAAATTTTTTTAGAAAATGAATTGATAATCTGAAATATCAAAAGAAACCTGACATGAATAAACTTCATTTTAAAAAATTTACCATTATTGATAAGTATGGCATGCCCAAGACCATCTTGGATTGGTTTGATAACTCACCTTCAATGTATTTGAAATGCAGGTACATCCAAGAATACCTATATAAGCACGTGGTATGTTGATAGTGAGTGTAGTCGGCATATGACAGGAAATCATGCCTTACGTCAAGACTTTAAGATGAAAGATGGTACTTATGTTGCATTTGGAGGTGATGCTCGTAGAAAGATTATCAGTTAAGAAATAATGTCAAATGGTTATGAGCTTTGATAAAGTCAACTATTGTGCTAGTTGAACTTTAATCTTTTAAGCGTTTCCCAAATCTATGACAAATCATATTCTGCTTTATTTGATTATTCTTTTTGTTATATTTTAAAAATAGGTTTTGAAATTATCAAGGAGTGGGTAGTTGTTAAATATGTTCGTGATCGAGATGTATACAAGCTAGATATATCTCGGGTAGATCATTCAAAAGAAACAACTTGCCTAATTGCTCAAGCATCAAATGATGCAAGTCAGCTTTGGCATAGATGTCTTGAGCATTCCAATTTCAAAAAGATAAACAAGCTTGTTACAAGAAACCATGTAGTAGGTATTCAAATCAAGAAGTTTGCTACATCAGATCTCCGTAAAGCATGTTTAAAAGGGAAACAACATGGAGCATCTTATAAGTCCAAGCTGGTAAACTCAAACTCAACGCCTCTTTAGACATCGCATATGGATTTATTTGGTTGAGTAAATGTGTAGAGTATTGAAAAGAAATCTTATTGTTTAGTTATCATTGACGACTTTAGAAGATTTTCATGGGTTTTCTTTTTGCATGCTAAATCTAAAATGGCTGAGTTGTTAAAAGAGTTTATCATTAAAGTAGAAAATGAATTATAACAAAAAGTGAAAATAATTCGAAGTGACAATAGAACTGAATATAAAAATGATAATATTGACATGTATTATGTAGGAAAAGAAATAGCTTGACAATTTAGTGCTCTTAGAACTTCACAACAAAATAGAGTTACAGAAAGGAAGAACAGATTTTTGATTAAGGTTGCACGTGCCATGTTAGCAGATATAAAGATTCCAATCTTTTTCTAGAATGAAGCCATATCCACTACATGTTTTGTACATAATCATACATTATTGGTGAAAGATAAACAGAAAACTCCTTATGAGTTGATGTTTGGCAACAAACCAAATATATATTTTCTTAAATATTTTGGTTGTCAATTTTGATTTTAAATTCAAATGATCAGCTTGGAAAATTTGAAACAAAATCCGATGATGGATTTTTCGTTGGATATTCATCAGTTTCAAAAGCATTTAGAGTTTATAACTCTAGGAAAAATGTTATCATTAAAACTTTCAATGTTAAATTCCTTGAAAAATCATTTCCATCAGTTGCAAATGGTCCAGCTTGGTTATTTGATTTAGATTCTTTGTCAAACTAGTTCAATTCTAACTTGTTTGAAACTTCTTGTGTCAACAAGAAATAGGTTAGAGTCTTGGATCTTTTAGTGATGATTCTGATTCTGATGATATGGATGATTCAAGCCCAGATTATCCATTCTTTTCATTTGTTAAAGATCATGTATTTCGTTTTGAATCTCATGATCAACAAGCACACAAACATCACATTTCTCAAAATTCAAATGTTTCAAAACCTATTCCTAATGATAGTCCTAAAATTGTACAACCTGAGTCTAGACTTTATTTGTTTCTAGAGATGTAGTTGTTAATGATAAGCTTGATTATTTTATAAACTCGCCAACTCAAGTTCTAATTTCACTCAACATTCTTCAAATCTACTACAACAGCTTTCCAACATGAACAAAACTAATCTTGATATAATGTTCAAGAAAATGAAATTCTAACATCTTATATTAACAAGAGACATCCAATATCGCAAATTATCAATCCTTTGAAACAAGAAAACCTTTGCTTACACTTGTGTTTTCTATCTTAAAGTGTCCCTAAAAACATCACCGAAACGTTACAGGACAGTAGTTGGATTGAGGTTATGCAAGAAGAGTTATTACAGTTCCGTAAACAGGAAGTGTGGAAGCTTGTGGATTTTCCTGAAGGAGAAAATGCCATCGGCACAAAATGGTTGTTTAGAAACAAACTAGATGATTAGGAACTATTGATCTCAACAAATCCAGACTAGTTGCACAAGGTTACACCCAAGAGGAAGGAATTTATTATTATGAAGAATTTGCTTGAGTTGCAAGACTTAAAGCAATTCATATCTTTCTAGCATATGCTTCTTATATGAAATTCAAGGTGTACTAAATGGACGTAAAATGTGCCTTTTTGTATGGACCAATCACACATGATGTGTATGTCAAACAACCTTAGGGTTTTGAAGATTCAGAATACCATCATTGTGTGTACAAGCTGAGTAAAGCTTTATATGGTCTGCATCAAGCTCCTAGAATTTGGTATGATACATTGTCACAACATTTAATCTAACATGGATACACAAGAGGAAAAATTGATTCAACTTTATATATAAAGAAGGATGCCGATGATCTTTTATGTGTTCAAGTGTATATGGATGATATCATTCCGTTCTACAAGTTAGAAACTGTGCTCAGAATTTGAAGAAATCATGAAGTCTCGTTTCCAAATGAGTTCTACGGGATAAATAATTTTTTTCCTTGGATTACAGGTGCAACAATCTACAGATGGAATTTTTAACTATAGAAGCTAAGTACATAACTGCATGAGCCATCATGTTCTGAAATCCTTTGGTTATAAAACTAATTGCTGGATTACGGGTTCAAATTTCTTAAAACCCCTATTTACATTGATAACACCATTGCTATGTTTATAACAGCTAATCCTGTCCAACATTTATAAACAAAGCATAGCGAGATTTGATATCATTCTTAGAGATAACTTTGAAAAAGGTTTAATCATTTTGATTCAAATATCAATTGAAAAACAATTGGCTGGCCTCTTTACCCAAGCCTTTTAACCATGAAGGTTTGAGTATTTGGTTGACTCAATTGGTCTCATTAACCGTATTTGACGAATGATTTTGAATCATAAAAATGAAACGAACCCTCCTTTCTTTAAATAAGAAAATTAAAGAGAAACTATCAAAGTTGACTGTCTGATTGCAAATAATGTGTGTGTGCTGAAAAGAAATAGCAAATACAAAAATTTAAAATGAAAATACACAAATATAGTTTAGTAGTTTATTACTTACTTTAGGATTGAATTTGCCATTGCAATACGTGATAAATGATAGTACATCGGTTTTAATCAGTTGCATACGTCACTCATTAATAAAGTCTAATGTGATCAAATATGATGTGCAGGTAAACTCACGTATTATACTGAAAAGTAAATTTTTGTGATTATACTAAATCAATTATGCATTTGTCTGTTTCCATCTTAGTTCTAAAGAGTAGTGTTGGCTTATCTGATTGATTGCTTGTAAATTCACAACCTCACACCTGGTAGTGATATAAATAACCATGAGATTTGTTTAAAAGCGTATGTTCACTTCTCTGTTATGAGTCATCATAGACCTGAAGTGATGAGGTATCCTCTGTTGTAAGTCATTACATACCTGGATATTCTCACATGATGCAAAAGATGTCAATGTGCACAATTCTTTCAAAACTTCAAAATGGATGCACTATGATTCTTTATGAATCATCTCTATCTATTTCTTTATAAAATGGATTTAGAGATTACCTAATGGTTCGTCCATGGTGGTTTTCTCGGAGATTATCAAATGGTTCAACCATGATGATTTTTTCATTGCCTTAAACATGAGATCTAGTTATACATATATGCCAGGTTTCTAATTTGAGTAAAAGTGCTTGCTTTCTAAGTCTAAGTGTGGGTTACATAATGTGTTATCTAATTGAACCTTTTTCAATCCAAGAATTAAAAAACTAAGTATGCTGATACTTTTGCCAAAAGCACACATTATCTGTCCTTAGATCTAGTGTCTCCTTTGCTACGTGAATGCTAACCTGAAACACACCTGATCAGAATTTAATTACTGTGTATGACTATCCCTAATTTTTTTGTTTTAATGTCTTGATTTTAAACTTATATGATCTCACTACAGGCATATGATTCAATATGTATATCATAGTGTTTTATTATGTTTTAGTTTGATTTTTGCATGAATTTTTGTGTGTAAGGATGTTGATCACATCAAATAAACTTTTAAGTTTGTGAACTTAAAAGTTTAGGGGAGTAAAGATTGAAAAAGAAATAATCAAAACAAAATATTTGGATTAAAAGGATGAAGCTAAACTTTTACAAGCATGTGCGTATTTGATATGATGAAACAAAATGAACCTGAAAAGAAAGATTGAGTGGAAAAGCTTCTTGCAAAAAAATTGTATTTTTAAATAATTTCAAGATTTGAGACTAAAATGACGGAAAAAGTTTTATAAAAAAATTAAACTTGATTCTTTTATGTTAAAAAGTCAAAATATGTTTGATTGGTGATTAAAGTCAAAATTTGACCAAGGTTGAACTTTTCATGAGAAATAATGCTAATTTGCATAATTAGGGTTTGGATGAATTTTGTGAGAAAATTCCAAGTGTTAGACGTATGGAAAGGTTCTCATACGCCTGAATAGTGGTTAAAAGTCCATTTCAGGAGTATTATAAATTTTCATAAATTTGTTCAAGTGTTGGGCATTTGGTTCAATCTCATGCGCCTAAATAGTTGTCATGTGTCTTAAAAACTAGTTAAGTATTGGGCGTTTCAAGTCAATCTTATACACCTGAGAAGTACCAGACTTTCCAATGTTGAAATTATCCAAAGTGTAGACGCTTTTAAAGGATCATGCACCTAAACAGTTCTCATGTGGACTAAGGGTTTATGAAAATGTCCAAGTGTTCAAGTGTTGGGCTTTTTAGGCTGAGTCATGCGCTTGAACAGTGCTCATGAGACTAAAATAGTGCTTATACGTCTAAAAAGTGGTCATGCGCCTAAGACTTTTTGAAGAAATTTAACCAAGTGAATTCATACGCCCAAGTCTCATGCGTCTCAACAGTGGTCATACGCTTACACAGTGGTCATATGCCTAAGAGTTTTTTACGCTTATATATATTCAACACTTGACAAAATTTTCATTTTCACACGTTCATATACATTCAATATCTCTGTTCACTCTTATTCACAATCGATACTCTTCATTTACATAGTTTTGATTGATTTTCTGAAATCATTGTGATATATAGGGAAAATCTTTGATTCTAAACATCATGTTGATTGTAAAACATCAAATTTCATAACATTAATCAAACAGTAGATTAGGCGTTTGAATGTAAGTTAGGCGTTCGAACCCTAAGAATTGTAACAAATTCAAAATCTGAGACTTAAATGTGTTATAATAGCATAAATTGAACATGAAATTGTTGTTAATGCATGTTTTCAACTAAATTAGAAGCATCAAAACATAATTTCATCACAACTTGTTCTTGATGATTTTGATGTTCATTAGTTAAAAATAATAAAAAGTAATAAAAAGAAATGAATCAGAAAATTTTAATTTTTTGATCAAACTTAAATTGTAAATCATCAATAATTCTTATAATAATCTGATTTTGAATAGATGTTAAAGAATTAGTGGTTTCAAAAATTTTAAACTTGATTTTGAATATGTTTGTCCTTGACAGATTGTATTCAACACTTAGAAACCTTTAAGTAAAATTGATCAACTTTTAAAAATTTAAATTTACTAAATAAAATTGAAAAATTAACAAGTGTGCATATTTTGTTGTGTTTTACTTGATATTAATCTCAAAATGTTAATTGATTTAGTAACCAATACTATATAAGTATTTAATGTATAAAACACTTAGAAAAATTTCTAAGTGTTATTAGTTTAAATTTAATAAGTCATAATGAGATTTACATCAATATAATACATTCATACTTATAATTTGTTTCTTTTGTGATTGACAGATGACTGAGTCAAAGTTTGAGCCAAAGCATAACATGGTAGTGTTTCTTGATGTAGATGCTAGAGAAGTTGTGGGTTATGTAGAAATGATCATATTTCTTTTGAGAACCAAATATGTATGTGCCATGTGTTCACGTCCTGTTATATATGCACGACTGATTAAGAAGTCTTGGAGGACTACTCAGATAGCAAGAGATGATGAAGGAAAAAAAGTTGTGAGGGGTTTTATTAATCATAAAGGATGATTAAAGTGTCTAAATAGTTAATTAGAGATACTCTTAGACCGAGTGAAAATGATTCTCAAGATCTATCTGAGTTCACCTTAAATGAATGTAAAAAGACATTCATGTTGATGGGTCAGCCATATAATTTCCCCAACAAACAATTCTTTAGAGCTAGAGTATTTAACCATGTAAGGCCCTGTTCCTGGGATGCTTACAGCTCGCCAATCATCACCCATAAAACATATAATTACATTAACTTGAAATAAACGTTGCAGCGGAAACATTAAAGTCAAAATTTTCATTAAAAATGCTTTTGCAAAACAATACAACATTCGTTACACAATTTCATTTGTTCGCATTACAATGAAAAAACATTAAACAAAAGAATGACATCCAAAAGAGCCAAGTAGCCGCCCCGTGCCATCCTCAGCAACTTTACCTGCCAACTAGAAAATGCATAAAAAGTTAGCATTGTTGTGTGAGTTCTAGTTTTAAAATAAAAGATACTTTATCTTTCCTTTAAAATCGTTCTTTACAATCGTACGCGATCATGCATTATACATACACATATATAATATAACTATCATCTTCATCATTTATTCGTTAACTTTCATTCAAATGTTCATCCTTACTTCTTTACATTCAATCCAAAACCAAGAACTTTACCCCACCGTCATGCATAAAGCAAGTACTGTCATGCATAAAGCCTGGCCACACTAACTAGGGTAAATTCAGATGTACCATTATCATGTGCTATACCCCACTGTCATCCATAAAGCGGGTACTGGGCCGAGGTCTGTCATAGACCCCCCGTTATGGTGCATAGTAGCCTCACCACAGCACCTAGGGTAAGCAACAAAGGTTTTATACAAATGGTCGGTCATAAGGATGGACCTCGGTGTGCATCCTTTTGGGGTAGCTAACCCGCACACCGTTGAACTAACACCCTTCATTGGGCGTGTTTCCTTATACAAGGCTTGCAAGACTTTCTTTACTTTCTTTTTCATTAATGCATGCATTCTATTATTATGTTCCTTTTTTCTTTATCTTCCACTTTACGTTACATAATACTTTCATTTCATTCATTAACATTCAACGTAAAGCCACGGGAAAATAAACATACATAATAAGGAACATCAACATAAACATACAACATCACCATACAGGGCATCATCGTACATACATAACATACATTATACCATCATGCATAAACACCATCCATCATCAATCAATCATGCCCATCACATCATTTATGACTTCAAAAAGTCAACTTACATAGCCCCCGGAAACCTCCCAAGTCGAGGCCTACTTAACACTCTTTCCCCAAAAAGTCAGAAAATATTCTAAGTCTTCATCCGCATTTCTTTTTGTTCATCCACATTTCTTTTACTTATCCACATTTTCTTTACTCGTGTACATTTCCTTTACTCATTTGCATTTCCTTTACTCATCCGCATTTCCTTACTCATCCACATTTCCTTTACTCATCCGCATTTCCTTTACTCATCCTTATTTCCTTTACTCATCCGCATTTCCTTTACATATCCACATTAACATGTTCATCCACATTAACTTATTCATCCGCATTAACATGTTCATCCGCATTAACTTGTTCATCCGCATTAACTTGTTCACCCGTATTAACTTGTTCATCCACATTAACTTATTCATCCGCATTAACATATTCATCCGTATTAAATTATTCTTCCACATTAACTTACTTATCTGCATTAACTTATTTATCCACATTAACTTATTCATCCGCACTAACTTTGTTCATCCGCATTAACTTTGTTCATCCGCATTAACTTGTTCATCCGCATTTGGAACACTTAGGCAAATTCTAAAAATTAGGCGCATGAGCCCTATTTGGTGGATGAGCAGCCCCATTCACACCTAAACATCAGATTCAGTCCCCAAACCTCGCCTATCATGTACTAAGCTTAAATCTTACATACTAAGCCATAGAAACACAACCATAACATCATAATACACATACGTAGCCCAAAATCAAACCCCACCTGCAACATACACACATACACATATACGGGTATGAAACCCAACTTTTATAAAAAGTTCATATATGTATTTCCAACCCCAAAATCCGTTAAAACATGTAAAAGAGGGGTTCTAGAACTCACATTTGCAGCTCTTTGGGTAAGACTTTTTCAAACCCGTTTGCAAATTAAGCTCAAACACCTAAAACCCACCAAACACACAACTGAACACACACAACATACATAAGCACATAACCAAGGATGAAACTAGTTAAGAAAACTCAAAAACTATAAATTCTTACCTTGAATTCGATTTCTTTTTCTTGTTCTTAAAAAAACCTGAGAGTTTCAGCTCCTTTTCTTTCTCTCTCTACAAAGATCCGAATGAAAAGGGTGTGGTGTGACAATTTAGGCGGCCATACCACCTTTATTCACCAACTTTTAAACTTTTTGTCCTTTTGGACACTTTTTACCCCTCAACTTGAGTAAAATATATTTTCTTCTTCTTCTTTACTTTATTATTCTTTCTTGTCTTTATAAATAACCGGATGTTACAAACCACTGGAAGCTATTGTGTTATATATTCCAACACTGTATGTCTAAGAGGAGTGTTGTCGGAACTCTTTCCCTGTGGATATAGCATCTCCTATAGTTATTGTGGCTACAACTAGAATGTTTAATATGGCCAAATAGATCATGAATGGATTTATTTTTAATTTGGAGAAAGGTATAAGGAATAACTACTTGATGTATCCAAGGTTCTTTCAGATGATTACTAATGAGGAAAATCCTGACATTCATGTTCATGGATTTAGTGGAGAAAGATCACTTTCATTTGACTGAAGATGAACCTAGTGACCCAAATGATCTGATTGAAGATATTATCTAAGAGATGTCTTAGGAAGAAATAGAAGAGGATGAAGATGTTGAAGAAGATGAACATGATCATGATGAAAGTTCATCTAGCAGTGATGATGATAATGATGATGATGGTGTTGATACTACAGGAAATGTTATGGAATTTGAACAAGAAATTGATAGTGAAGAAATTGTATCCGAGAATGTGAATGAAAGTGCTTAGGATGCTGAGACTAAAGATAATATAAATGATGAGGTAACTGAAGAAGAGAATGCCGGTGCTGATGATGTTTATGAGTATGTTAGTGAAGGATTAGAGCAAAAACATACCTTTGATTTTGATTACACTGATGTAATTGTATCAGATCTAGATATACAAAATATATCTCCTATTATGCAATCTCCAATTCAAGAAGAGCAATGGAATGTGATTGTTGATGAGGCTAATTTGAAACAAACTCAAGATGTATCTGTGCAAACTAAAGAACATAATGATGAAGAAATTATTGATGATTTAAAAGAAAAGAATATTGAACAAGAAATTGATCAAGAAGTTACAAGAAGATAATGAATTGTTAAAAGCTGAGACTTAAAAAAAGATCTGATTATGATTGATCTTAAAGAAAAAGTTAAGAGATTGAATGATAAACTTGAGAAGTAAGAGAAAGTTTAAAAGAGAAAGAGAAAGAACCTAAAGTAGTGATAACAAAATAAGAGATTGAATTAGAGGTTTAAGTGAATGTGATTGAAAAATTCCTAAGGCAGATAAAGGGAAAAAGGAAAGTTGATGAAGCTGAGATAGAATTATCTTATGAACCATCAAAAGTACATAAAACTAAAGAGGTGTCAATAAATATTGATAAGGTTGATATGCAAAAACAAATTTAAGCCTTAGATGATATAGATTCTGATTTCCTTGATTATTAGTATGACAAGGTCTTAAAAGAGGAAGACGTTTGTGAGATAGTTCATTCTCCAAGACAAAACATTCAAGAAGATATTCCAATTGACTTTGAAGATAGATCTGAATGTTTGATGAGAAAGAAGTATTGTCGTGTGTTCTTAGATGGTTTGACTGTGTCAAATAAATGAAGAATATGAGAAATGTTTATTAGTTGAGTCAACTGCTCTAGTGGATCCAAATGAAATATGTGTAGAACATGGAGAATGGACACTAATGAGTGAAAGTGTAAATGTGGATGATATTGCTACTTCTGAACTAAACCATCCTGATCCTGAAGACATGAGCATTACAACTTTAAGGATGTGGTTACAATCAAGGAATTATCCAAGGAAGAAATTGAATAGGTTACAAGGAACATCATTGAGAAATGTAGTGAGAAGTTTTCAAGAAATAGAAAAACAAAACAATAAGATGATTGTTCTTTACATAGATAATCCTCAATATTTTGAGATAACAAAAAGAACAAGGATTTTAAAGCCTCAAGAGATAAAGTCAATGGAATTGGTGAGGAGAAGTCATGATCAAAGAAAAAAATTGATAAAGATGTTTCCTAATACAGAAAAGCAAGCATACAAAGTGTCTATTGATAAAAAACAACTGTGAAATAAAGCAAGGTCAGCTAGAGATATAGTACAAAATGTGTTGCAAACTGGACAATCTATTTCTGAGTTATTGAATGCTATGATTGTGCCTAATACTACTAAAGAAGTGAAGATCATAGATTGGAAATATGATGAGATGTTTGATGCATTTTTCATAAAAAGGGTGAATGCTATTTGTCACATATATCATTTTTATTCTAGCATCATTGCTGTACTTGTTCAATACTTAAAAGAATTACACAAGTTACCTCATATTAACCCATTAAAGGCTTTAAGAGGAGAGAATTTTGTGAAATTATTAGATCAAGTAATTTCAAGATTGGCATCTTTTCTCTAAACTCTATGTGATCAGGAGGATAAGATGTATTTTCAGTCATTAAAGAGTAGAAAGAAAGGAGAATCAAGCTCAGCAGTTGAAGAAAGTTACTTAGAAGCATTTAGTGACAAGTATTTTGATAAAGTAACAAACTTGAGCTGAAAGTAATTGATGGAAATCAAACTTCTAAACCAATTCTAAAATGGTTTTATCACGCCGATACATTTAAGTTGATGCTTATTAGAAATTTGGATGATTGGGATAAAGACATGATATGTATTTTTATAGTCTTTGAACTAAAACTCTTACATCCTAGTTACATTTCATTCCTGTCAAATCAAACTTTTAATCAAGTGTCTTCTGAGGTGGCAGAAAATTATAGGAAGTATATCATGACTATCATCAAAGTAAGGAATGCTTCTATGGAACGAATTTCTTTAAGAAAAGCTCTAGCATATGCTAACATTGTAAAGAAGACATTAAGAATAATGTGTTTATGAGGATTTCAAGCAAAGGAGTTTTGGAGATTCATTCACGTGATCATCCCAATCCAATTGAGTTTTATGCTAACATTGATATTGCTGGTCTTTCGAAGAAACATTACAAGCCATGGATAACATGGAGATAAAAATAAATGAGTCAAAACAAAAACAAGGAATCTTAGCAGGAAAGTTCAAATCAGCTATTAATAAGGCATTAAAAGAGTTAAAGATATATAAAGAAAAACCAATATTCTTAATAAATGAAGAACCTTGAGACTTCATCTTTGACTGAAGACGAAATGCGAATCTTAGGGGAGTATTGTTGGAGCCCCTTTTGAAGATTAACATTAGTCTTTTTGTTTTGTTTTTTGTCATAGTATAGGGACTTATTGTATAAACATATGTTTCTAGTTTTCATTGTTAGTACAAATCGGATATTATATGTATTCTTGCTAGTAATGAATTTGTGAGAACTTCTTCTGTTATTCACTATACATTGTATCCATTTGCAATTGCTATCAATGAAATCTCTATGAATTTTTGAAGTATTTGCATTTGCTTGATTATTTTGTGCTTATAATTGATCATTTTATTACAACATCATCACAAATCGATCCATTTAAACCTATCAATTTCATTTTGATTAAATGACATGACCATTATCCTTCCATCTAGTACACATGTGATTCTTATATATTTAAAACTTTACATCTAGAATCCAAATATACCTTTCAGAAATGACTCATAGACCTCGTAAGAAATACATATTAAGGCTAATGCAACTCCAAACACTTCAAGTCTCCTGCATGCTACACAAGTACATTAAAGAAGAATGCTTTGGACGTTTCACACATGCAACTGAAATATTCTAAGTGTGAAATCTTTTGAAGCCAAGACCAACATCTTCCGAAGCCAAGATGAAGTCTTTCGAAGCTTCAGAGACAAAGTCTTCCGAAGCCAACACTTGAAGACAGATTTTTTTCCGAAGACTTTTAGTATACATGCTTTATCTGATGTACTTTAGATAAAGCTGGACCCCTTTCCACTGCAACTCTGTAAAGTCACCAACTTGCATGAGTTAGTGAAAAGGTCCATCCTTTAAGTACATTGAGGTCTTGAGTCTGTAACTTTCTACTTCATGTACTTTATCCTTTTTGTAATATATTAGGATGTGAGCTATGGCATGTCATAGTCACAAGTCAAAAGGCAATCTACTTTTTGACTCTACAATTGTTTTTTTGTTGTGTCTAGTCAATTGTATCTAGCTAGCCTTCAAAGTATGGCCAGCTATAGGATGTATTATATGTATCTCAAGTACTTGTAACTTTCCTTTATGCTTTGTAACACTTGTAATAGAACTTGAGAAGGCAATATACTACAATCTTGAAAACCATCTCCATGTGTATTTTGCTATCTTGTTCTGTCTCTTATTTACTTGTGTTCTTTGTATCATCTCTTATGGTTAATCCAGCCTCACTGTTTGATTAGTCTAGTTAATCTCCTTTTTGTGTTATTATGTTGTAAGTGATCACCCTTCACCGGTCCTGCATTTGGCACAGAGCTTTCTAGGCTCTTCATATGATCCCTCACACACACAAATACTAAACTTTTCAAATGGCAGCCATTTCTAAGACTGATATGGAAACTAGAACCATGAATAAGTCCCCACTGATCACTGTTGACGACTTTGACACCTGGTGCCAAAGAATGGAAGGTTTCATCAATTCTCTAGACTCAAGAATGTGGGAGTCTATTGAGAATGGACCTTACATACCAAGCATCCCTTCTGCTACTAGTGGTGGTATGATCCCTAAGGTTGTGGCTAACTACTCTGATAAAGATAGGAAGAGAGTAGAGATAGAACAGAAAGCCATGACAGCCCTTCAGACTGCTCTTCCTAACTCTGTATACAGAGGTTTCAAGAAATACAAAACAGCTAAGCAGTTGTGGGATACAATGAAACTGATGTATGAGGGTTCCTCTGAAGCCAAGGAGAACAAGAAGGATCTCCTAAAGTAGCAGTTTGAAAATTTCACATTCAAAGCAGGTGAAACCATGACTGAGCAATACTTCAGGTATGTTGAGATGTGGATACCCTAGTAGATGGAGGAGTTGCTCTAGAGAACTGAGACATTGTAAGGTATTTCATGTCCTCACTTCCTAGGCAATGGACATACTACTGTGTGGTTATCAAGAGAACTGAGAACCTGAAAAATCTTACTCTAACAGAGTTGTATGTGATTCTTAGTGGCTACCTGATGGAGATAAACATGCAAGTTCATCTGGGAACTCCAACAATCAAATGGGTTCAGCCCTTCATGTGGTTGAAAGAGATAGCATGGAACACCAACATCATCTCATATGCTACCCTGAAAACTCACAAAATGGTTCTTTTATCACCTTCCCTCAAACACCAAGGGAGAACTACACTCAAGGAAGCTCATTCCAAGAGACAAGTTCTTTTGAAGCCTCTGTGTCTTCTGATTAAAGTTATGGAAGCTCTCTTTTCACCCTTGAAGACCTGGATTGAATCCATCCAGATGATCTGGAGTATATGGAAATAGTCCAGCAGATGGCTCTTCTCACTCACAGAGCCAAGAAGTTCTACAAGTGGACTGGAATGAAGTTCCCCAGCAATGAAACTAGTAGAAAGTTTGGATTGGACAAAATCAAAATCAAGTGTTACAACTGTAACTTGATGGGTCACTATGCTAGGGAGTGCAAGGCACCAAGGACAAGTGGTGGCCAAGCATAATCTAGACCAAACTACACTGACAAGGGTATCCAGAATGAGAAGCCAAAGCAGCAAGCTGCAGTTGCTGTTAAAGAAGGAGGCTTTGACTGAAGCTTTTAGGTGGAAGATGATTCTCCAAACCAAGCACTGATGGCAGATCATGATGAAGCCAAGGTATTGGAACATCTTTGTACCCTGAATGCATTGCTAAAGTTAACACATACAGGCCCTACAACATTGAAATGAGATCTGATCTTGAGTCATTAAACATTTAAAAGCTGATTTTAGAAAGTCTTAAAATGATTATAAACTGAAGATAGAGGACTTAGAGAAAACTATTTCAGTTCTGAAACTTGAGCTGGATCTCATAACTAAGCTGGCTGAGTGCCAGGCTGAGCTTGTGATCAGCAAAGCCAGGGTAGAAAAGTGTGTTCTTGAAGAAGAGACCTTCAAGAACATGATATCCTCTTCCCTGCACAACAAGGTGTGTTATCAAAACAAGCAGGGACTGGGTTCTAATGAGATAGCTCCTCCACATAGAATCTTGTCTGTAAGATCACCCAGGTGTGAAACTTGTGAAGATGAGCTTTCTCTCATAGATCCTTAGAGTTCAGGTTCTTGTTCAAATCATCTTAGTAGCAAGAAGAAGGCTAATCTGTTGTGTACCACTGCTACACAACCTGGACCATCCAACTCCAAGAACAGTCCTCAACCCAAAAGGAATGTCTCTCATCTGGAAAGATGAAGGAATGTCTCATGACGACACCCGACAACAAGGGGACTTGTGTCGTGTATAGTCAATGTCCACGACAGCATAGCCATAAGCATAACAAGATAAACGATTCACATGATCACATAAAGATGAAATTGTAATGTAAATTCCCACAACCCGGGAACAAGTTTCAAAAGATTGTAATTGTTTACACAGTTCAACATTGTTCAAAGTAACTGTTTGTCAAACATGTTAGTCCAAAAATGCATCCTAGGGTCTCCACTAAGGCAGCACACCTAGAACCTCAGCTAGCTTGATCACCTGAAAAGATATGCTCAAAATGGTCAACAAATTGTTGGTGAGCTCGCAGGTTTAAGTAATAAAAATGTAAGTGATGTTGTATAGAGTAAATGATATGGAATACCGTGAACACAGTTATATACACAAGTAAAATCACATGACATGAGCTTTGCAACCAACCGAGCGACGTACACAAAGAAATTATCGGCGTATATTCACCCAAGACCTGTACCTGGCTATTGTTGGTACTAACTAGTATACCAACACTAGGGTGGGGGTGTCAACCCAGTAGTACTACCAATACCTAACCGTCGGTTCCCAAACTGGAATTAAATAGTTACAAAGATAGAACCACACAGCAGACCCAAGCATGTATCAGATAAGTACTTGCAACACAGTATCACGTTGATTCCTGTATGAAAATTGTATGTATGTAGTACAACATAGAAAACGGGCGAGCATACTTTTCCCCATGTTTGTAAATGTTTGTAAAATAGTATAAGCATAAAAAGGGGCCACGAAACTCACATGTTAAGTGGTAAGTATGAAAGGTCGAGATTTCCGACAGTTGAATGCAATTATCGGTCAACACCTATCGACAGTTATTGTCAAGCATTAATGACATGTATAAAGCGTATAGTAATGTTTGGTCGGTTCGGGTTGTATCGGTTCGGTCGTGGGTAGCACACACACAAGCGGACACACGCATCATCAGACACACAACGGGACCAGACGCTCGACCCACGTTCCATTCGTATGAATCAACCTTCAATCGTGCGAATTAGCTACTTTCGTGCGATTGAACCTTCATTCGTGCGATTGGACTCAGTCGCACCACACAACACACACATTCGCACGACCCAACCTCCATGCGCACGAATCAACCCTCAATCGTGCGAATTAGCTACTTTCGTGCGATTGAACCTTCATTTGTGCGATTGTACTCCAGTCGTGCGAAACACGCACAATCGCATACACTCAGTCGGTCACCTGACTCACTCGCACACAATCATCCACACGCATGACTCAGTCGCATACAGACACCCAGTCGCACGACATGCCTAGTCGCACAACTCAGTCGCACGATTGACTTAGACGCATGATTCAGTCGCATACAGACACCCTGTCGCACGACTCAGTCGCACGACATGCCTAGCGCACAACTCAGTCGCACGATTGACTTAGACGCATGATTCAGTCGCACGACTCACTCAGTCGCACGGCTCAATCGCATGACAGACCCAGTCGCCCGAACTGCAGAATCACGACTGTGGTCGGGCTGAGCAGCCCCCGAGCTGCTCTAACGCGGGTTTATACCACGAGGACTCCAGAAACACTCAACAAACATAACACAAACATGAAACACAAGCAGAAATACCTCACACGCACCCACTCGACCTCATGTGCTCGGATGAACCCGAGCACCCAAAACCCTAGAAAACGCAGCAGTAAAACCGAACCACAAACGTGTGAACAAGGTTGTCTACCTGCTAGGAACGCGTATACACGATGATAACCAAGATTTGGTGGTGAAAACGCGACAAACGTGACGATTTTGGTGCTAGATCGAGTGAGAAAGTGGAGAAAAGGTTGAAGGTGAAGAAGATGAAGAGGATAAGGCTGGGAATGGGGTTTAATATACCCAGCCCAAGTTTGCAAAATTACAAGTTTAGTCCCGCCCTGCACTTAACCCTCGAGTTTCCCAAAAATTTTGTTTCGGTTGTTACGATCTTAAAATGTTCGTTATATTACGGTTAAAAGCGGTTTAATGGCATTTGATAGCTAAAATGTTTTATTAATGACAATGATCCAATTTTAAAAAAATGATATATTGGTGGTAATGGTGATGAAATTTATAAAAGTTTTATGCTTAACACACGTTCTCGAAGGAAGTACAGGCACAAGGGAAAAATAAGCAGACATGATTCCGTAAAGCAGGTTCATGAAGAAAAGGAAGATTAATTAAAATATTTCTGTTATTTATGTCGTTCGACGGACCTCAAGGTGACGGATGTCACAGTATCCCCCAGTTGAGAGAGTTTTCATCCGAAATTCAGCTGGAGTTAGGTCCAAGAGTGTCATCCACGAATAAGCGTGGGTATTTGAGTTTCATTTGATCTTCCCGTTCCCATGTAAACTCTGGCCCTCGTTTCGAATTCCACCTTATGCGAACAATTGGATTCTACTACGCTTCAACTGTTTGACTTTACGATCCATGACCTCAATGGGTTCCTCAATAAAATGAAGCTTTTTGTCGATTTTGATATCGTCAATGGGTATGTGAAGTGATTCGTCAGCCAAACACTTCTTGAGGTTCGACACATGAAGAAGTATCATGCACACCGTTGAGTTCTTGGGGTAACCTTAATCGGTAAGCCACTGGACCAATTCTTTCTGTAATCTCGAATGGTCCAACGTATCTCGGGGCTAACTTCCCTTTCTTTCCAAACCGAAAACTCCTTTCCAAGGAGAGACTTTGAGTAACACTCGTCCCCAACGTTGAATTCTAGAGGCTTTCGACGATTGTCGGCGTAGCTCTTTTGGCGATCTCTAGCGGCTTTCAGTCTATCTTTGATTTGGAAGATCTTGTCGGTTGTTTCCTGGATGATCTCTGGCCTGTTAGCTGACTTTCACCAATCTCGGCCCAACAAACGGGTGATCTACACTTCCTTCCGTACAACGCTTCGAACGGAGCACACCCAATGCTGTGTGGTAGCTGTTATTGTATGAGAATTCAATCAATGGCAAATGAGTATCCCAACTACCACCAAAGTCGATTACACACACGCTCTCAGCATGTCTTCTAGCGTTTGTATGGTTCGTTCACTTTGGCCATCTGTTTGAGGGTGATAGGCGGTACTCATGTCTAATCGAGTGCCCATTGCTTTCTGTAGTGTTTGCCAAATCGTGAAGTGAATCGGCCGTCACGGTCGGAGATGATCGACACCGGCACTCCGTGTCTTGTCACGACCTCTTTATGTACAATCTCGCCAACTTGTCCATTTTGTAGTCTTCTCGGATTGGCAAGAGTGTGCTGATTTCGTCATTCGATCCACTACGACCCATATCGAGTCATGCCCGTTGCTTGTTTTAGGGAGTTTGGTAATGAAATCCATGGCTATATTCTCCCATTTCCACTCGGAATTCAGGTTGCTGTAATAATCCCGATGGTTTCTGATGTTCAGCTTTAACTTTCGAGCATGTCAAGCACCTGCTGACGCGTGTCAATGTCTTTCTTCAGGCCTGGCACCAGTACAGATCTTTGAGATCGTGGTACATCTTGTCTGCGCCAGGATGAATAGAATATCGTGTCTTATGTGCTTCATCCATGACCAAGGTACGTACACCTCCCCACTTGGGTACCCATATACGGTCCACACGAAGTACTGTACCCATCGTCCTTGCACATCAGTTGTTTATCCAACCCTCGGAATTCTTCTCCCCAAGGTTTTCTTCTTTCAACGCTTCACTTTGTGCAATTTGGATCTGAGCTTTCAAATTTGTTTGAATGGTCAATCCCAAAGCTCGAGCACGTAGTGGTTTCACACGCGTTCTTTGCGGCTTAGAGCATCAGCCACCACGTTAGCTTTCCCCGGATGATACCGGATTTCACAATCGTAGTCCTAAGAAGCTCTACCCAACGTCGCTGTCGCATATTGAGTTCCTTCTGATCCAGAATATGTTGAAGGCTTTTATGATCTGTGTATACGATGCATTTGGTTCCATACAGGTAATGCCTCCATATCTTAGTGCGAATACTACAGCGCCCAACTCAAGATCATGAGTCGTGTAGTTCTTCTCGTGCACCTTAAGTTGTCGCGAAGCGTAGGCGATCACCTTATCTTTCTGCATTAGTACACATCCCAACCCTTGATGCGAAGCATCACAGTACACCACAAAATCATCAGTTCCGTCCGGGAGGGACAATATCGGTGCATTGCACAACTTATCTTTCAGCGTTTGGAACGCCCGTTCTTGCGCATCTCCCCAATCAAACTTCTTGTCTTTCTGAGTCAGCAATGTCAACGGTTGAGCGATCTTTGAAAAGTTCGCAATGAAACGACGATAGTATCCAGCTAATCCTAAGACTGTCGTATCTCTGAAGGTGTCTGGGGTGTATCCCATTTCTTTACCGCTTCGATCTTGCCGGGATCTACATGAATCCCGTCTTTGTTAACCACATGACCCAAAAACTTCACCTCTCGCAGCCAGAATTCACACTTCGAGAACTTGGCGAAAGTTTCTCTCTCTTAACAGTTCCAGTATTGCCCGAAGGTGTTCTTCATGGTCCTCCTTCGATCGAGAGTAGATAAGTATGTCGTCGATGAAACGATCACAAACTTATCCAAGTAAGGTTTGCACACTCGATTCATCAAGTCCATGAACACAGCTGGTGCGTTAGTCAATCCAAACGGCATGACCAAGAACTCATAGTGCCCATAACGAGTTCTAAATGTTGTCTTCGTATGTCCTCCTCGAAAACTCTTAGTTGGTGATATCCAGACCGAAGGTCGATCTTGGAAAAATACGAAGCTCCTTGTAACTGATCAAACAGGTCGTCGATCCGGGGAGAGGATACCGATTCTTCACAGTTAATTTGTTCAACTCACGGTAGTCGATGCACATACGAACGACCCATCCTTCTTCTTGACAAATAACACTGGTGCTCCCCAAGGCGAGTGACTCGGCCGAATAAACCCTTCTCCAGTAGTTCCTGTAACTGGCTAGATAACTCTTGCATTTCAGACGGTGCCAACCGATACGGTGTCTTTGCTACCGGTGTAGCTCCAGGAACCAAATCAATACGAAATTCCACCTGTCGTGGAGGAGGCAAACCAGACAAGTCATCTGGGAATACATCTGGGTAATCCCGCACTATAGGGATATTTGTCAATCCTGTTCCTCCTCTTTCTTTTCCACCACATGAGCCAGAAAGAGTAGCACTGTTTTCGTAAACTCCGACGTGCTTCATGCAGGAAATAAGCTTTAAGTTTCTCCCCGGTCTTTCTCCTTGAATTCTGAGTACTCCCCGTCTGACATAGGGATTCGCACTACCTTGTCTCGACAGACAATCTCGGCCCCGTGTTTCGACAACCAATCCATTCCCACAATCACATCGAAACTTCCTAGCTCAAAGGGTATCAAGTCTATATCGAAGGTGTGGTCCTCTAATATTATCGAGCACTTTCTAATAATTTCATCGGCCTGAACAATCCTACCGTTGGCCATTTCTACAGAGTAGCTAGTTTCTAGCCTACTAGGGCTCAAATCAAGCAATTGCACAAACTCAGAAGATATAAAGCTATTGTCTGCTCCAGTATCAAACAGTATAGATGCAAAGTGATTATTGAGTAAGTGCGTACCCGTGACAACATTCGGGTCCTGGCGAGCATCGTTGCTCCAATGACGAATGCACGTCCCCGAGCTGTATTCCCCTGATTGTCGGGCCTTGATTTCCAGCTATGGCCATCACTTGCTGCTGGTTGTTCCTTGTTGACCCGGTGCCCGATTCAGCCTGGGGCACATGTTTCGGTAGTGATCAAGGCTTCCACACTCATAACAAGCCCTTGCATTCCCGACGGGGTTAACCGCGTTGACCGGTGCAACCATATTCGGCGCTGTTCTGCAGTCTCTTGCAAGATGCCCCGGGCGTCTACAATTCGCGCACACCCGGCACTGCGTTCCTGGGGGATGATGATAATTGCACTTGTCACATTGGGGTGCGGACCCACATACTCTCGCCTGCCCTGCGTCACTGCCACAAAGTTTCTGGTTGTCTTGGCCCTTTTATCAAACTTCCCGGCACTCGACCGCTCGTTTCCCCCCAAATCCTTTCTCTTTTCAGCTCCTCTACCCAAAACCCGTTCTCACCCATTTCATCGGTCAAAGCGCCAGCCTTTAGAATCGCGCTCTGAATAGTAGGAGGAGCGGTAGCGGTTACCATTGCCCGGATTTGAGGCGCAAGTCCCCAAATGTACCTCTCTATCCTTTTTGATTCCGGGGTGACTAGATGCGGAACCAACCTTGCTAGCTCATGAAAACGATCGGTGTAAGCTGCTGCGTGCCCAGCCCCCACCATGGCATGATTCCAGAACTCATGCTCAAGTTTTTGCATCTCATTGAGAGGACAGTACTCCTCGGTGATTAGGGCCTTGAACTCATCCCACGACATTTGCATCGCGGATTCTCTTCCCCTAGCCTGAATTTGAGTGTTCCACCACGTCAGTGCCTTGCCCTGTAGTGAGCAAGTGGCGTACTTAATTCTTTGACTATCGAGGCATTCGCTGATGTCGATCACGGCCTCCATCTTTTCAAGCCATCTGGTCAGAGCTATGGCTCCACCTTTGCCATCAAACTCTCGTGGTTTACAAGCCACGAATTCCTTGTACGAACATCCCCGTCTAGTATTCACAACCCCGGTCTCATTAACAATTACAGCTTCGTTACCGGCTGTACCACCATTTCCGGTCTCCTGATTGCTTTCATTCCCAGTCGTCGGTACCGTTATCCTCATTTTCATTGCCACCGTCCCCGTGGGGGTGAGATTCTGAAGAGCATCACTCACTTGGGCCACGATAGTCGGAATTAGTGCGGCCAAGCTGTTGAGCGATCAGGGCTGCCATATCAGTGTTCCCTGTTCCTTGATTGTTACTGGTTGGAGCATCACTTGTTCTTGGGGTTCTTCCCCTGCCTCTGCCTCTGCCTCTGCCCCTTGGGGCTTCAATTCCGCTACTATTACTGCGAGTAGATATTCGAGGCGGCATGTTCTATTCATGAAAGAGGTAATAAGTAAGCTTTAGTCACATAAGATACACAAGTATTCCGTTTATCAATTCCAATGTTCATGTTCCGGTCGGTCAAGATCACCATGCAGCCCATTTCAAGCATATTCTCGGTATACCGTGATGTTTATATATAGGGTTCCCCGCAGCGTTCCACCACACCTACGATGTACCGAGAATGATGCCCGATCCGGTTACATGACATCCGACTTCCTTTACATCATATCCATAATAATCCATCAGGTCAACTGAGAGCCCAGCAAGTAATCACGTATAGTCTGTGGAGGTTGCCTATCTCGCATCCTTAAAGGATTCAGACATAGCCTCCTCGGGTCGGTCTCAGTATCCAAGGTCAGGCGCAGTATATGATCTGTGAAGATCTCTTCGGGTCTTAATACCCGAATCTGGTTATGATAACTTGGCGCGCAGAGGAACGGAAGATCTAATAGGAGCATCCCATAAAAGAGTGAGCACAAGGCTCTCTCATAGGGTGAAAGATCACAAACAGATAGATAACGAACAAGTAATGAGGAACACGTATGAGATACAAAATGCACACAACCCTGGCATGCAATCTACATGAAGGTTCCTAGGTTATAGTCTAGGTCAGCGTATTGCCTAATTCTCTATAACCAATGGCTCTGATACCAGTCTGTCACACCACCCCCGCTAAGAGCGGAAACACGGGGTTGCGACGAGACGGGAATCGTCATAACACATGGTAAGCGATAGAGATGCAATAATAAAATGATGACAAGCGTGTCATGACGACACCCGACAACAAGGGGACTTGTGTCGTGTATAGTCAATGTCCACGACAGCATAGCCATAGCATAACAAATAAACGATTCACATGATCACATAAAGATGAAATTGTAATGTAATTTCCCACAACCCGGAACAAGTTTCAAAAGATTGTAATTGTTTACACAGTTCAACATTGTTCAAAGTAACTGTTTGTCAACATGTTTAGTCCAAAAATGCATCCTAGGGTCTCCACTAAGGCAGCACACCGAACCTCAGCTAGCTTGATCACCTGAAAAGATATGCTCAAATGGTCAACAAATTGTTGGTGAGCTCGCAGTTTAAGTAATAAAATGTAAGTGATGCTGTATAGAGTAAATGATATGGAATACCGTGAATACAGTTATATACACAAGTAAATCACATGACATGAGCTTTGCAACCAAACCTAGCGACGTACACAAAGAAATTGTCGGCGTATATTCACCCAAGACCCGTACCTGGCTATTGTTGGTACTAACTAGTATACCAACACGAGGGTGGGGGTGTCAACCCAGTAGTACTACCAACCTAACCGTCGGTTCCCAACTGGAATTAATAGTTGCAAAGATAGAACCACACAGCAGACCCAAGCATGTATCAGATAAGTACTTGCAACACAGTATCACGTTGATCCTTGTATGAAATTATGTATGTAACAGTATAGAAACGGGGAGCATACTTTTCCCCCATGTTTGTAATGTTTGTAAATAGTATAAGCATAAAAGGGGCCACGAACTCACATGTAAGTGGTAAGTATGAAAGGTCGAGATTTCCGACAGTTGAATGCATGATCGGTCAACACCTATCGACAGTTATTGTCAAGCATTAATGACATGTATAAAGCGTATAGTAATGTTTGGTCGGTTCGGTTTGTATCGGTTCGGTCGTGGTAGCACACACACAAGCGGACACACGCATCATCAGACACACACGGGACCAGACGCTCGACCCACGTTCCATTCGTACGAATCAACCTTCCATCGTGCGAATTAGCTACTTTCGTGCGATTGAACCTTCATTCGTGCGTTGGACTCAGTCGCACCACACACACACACATTCGCACGACCAACCTCCATGCGCACCCAACGAATCAACCCTCAATCGTGCGAATTAGCTACTTTCGTGCGATTGAACCTTCATTTGTGCGATTGGACTCCAGTCGTGCGAAACACGCACAATCGCATACACTCATCGGTCACCTGACCACTCGCACACATCATCCACACACATGACTCAGTCGCTACAACACCCCAGTCGCACGACTCAGTCGCACGACATGCCTAGTCCCACACTCATCGCACGATTGACTTAGACGCATGATTCGTCGCATACAGACACCCTGTCGCACGCTCAGTCGCACGACATGCCTAGTCGCACAACTCAGTCGCACGATTGACTTAGACACATGATTCAGTCGCACGACTCACTCAGTCGCACGGCTCAATCGCATGACAGACCCAGTCGCCCGAACTGCAGAATCGCGACTGTGGTCGGGCTGGCAGCCCCCGAGCTGCTCTAACGCGGGTTTTATACCACGAGGACTTCCAGAAACACTCAACAAACATACCACAAACATGAAACCAAGCAGAAAACCACACGCACCCACTCGACCTCATGTGCTCGGATGAACCCTAGCACCCAAAACCCTAGAAAACGCAGCAGTAAAACTGAACCAAAAATGGGTTGAACAAGGTTGTCTACCTGCTAGGAACGCGTATACACGATGATAACCAGATTTGGTGTGAAAACGCGACAAACGTGACGATTTTTGGTGCTAGATCAAGTGAGAAAGTGGAGAAAGGTTGAAGGTGAAGAAGATGAAGATGAGGATAATGGCTGGGAATGGGGTTTATATACCCAGCCCAAGTTTGCAAAATTACAAGTTTAGTCTCTGCACTTAACCCTCGAGTTTCCTAAAAATTTGTTTCGGTTGATTACGATCTAAAATGTTCGTTATATTACGGTTAAAAGCGTGTTTAATGGCATTTGATAGCCTAAAATGGTTTTATTAATGACAATGACCAATTTTAAAAAATGATATATTTGGTGGTAATGGTGATGAAATTTATAAAAGTTTTATGCTTAACACACGTTCTCGAAGGAAGTACAGGCACAAGGGAAAATAAGCAGACATGATTCCGTAAAGCAGGAGTTCATGAAGAAAAGGAAGATTAATTAAAAATTTTCCATGTTATTTATGTCGTTCGACGGACCTCAGGTGACGGATGTCACAAAGGTGGAGAAGGGATGTGATCAAAGTCAGTCTTGTTCTCAGCAGAAGGCTCTTAGGAAGAAGAAAATGGAGTGTGTCATATGTGAAAGTAAGCTCATCTGCTAGGATTGTCCATACAATCCTAAAGGTACTCTTCACATGACCAAGACAAGGACTTTCAAAGATTTCCAAGAAGATTCAAGCTTTGGAAGGAAAATCTGTTTCCTTCGGAAGCTCCAAAACTAAGAGGATGCAAGTGGAAAATTGCTTTCAGAATAAAATTTGGTCTCGGAAGGAAGGAATACTTCCGAAGCACTGAAGTCTACTGCAGTGTCTGCAGAATCTTCGAAGGTCCAGTCATCAAAACTTCCAAAGCCTCAAAAGCTTCCAAGTTTTGAAGGACAAGTCCAAACTTCAAAGGTGGTGTGGAAGTCAAAGAAAGACCAAATGACTAGAAGTTCTACATCAACAATAGCTTAAGATCCTTCAGTCACTACTATAGGATCTATTACTGTTGCATTACCTTATGTTTCTCTTAGTGAGCCCATGACAAGTAAGGCTTGGGTTTCCAAATGTAACTAATAATTTTCTTTGTGCAAGGACGGCTCAAGACAAACAAGAATGTCTGGATCATTGACAGTGGCTGTTCCAAGCACATGACAGGAAATAGGTCACTACTCCAGAACTTTGAAAGGATTAACGGAGGGCCAATTGCTTTTGAAGGAGATGAAGGTGGTTGCATTTCTAGAAGGGGCAAGGTCAGAAATGGTAAGCCCAACATTGAAAGGTAAACTTTGTCAAGGAGCTTAGTACAATCTTCTAAGTGTATCCCAATTTTGTGATCAAAGTCATAACATGCTCTTTACTGAGCATGAGTGCATTGTTCTCAAGCTCGGGATGGTCATTCCTCATGAATATTCTACTTAGAGCCCCCAGGAGAGGGAACATGTACAAGATGGACTTGCAAGAAACAACTCCCTCTGGAGAAGTTTCATGCTTTCTGTCTAAAGCCAATAGTAATGAGTCTTTCCTATGGCATAAAAGAATGTGCCATGTAAACTATAAGAACATGAATAACTTATTAAGAATGATTTGGTAACTGGAATGCCAAAGAAAGAGTTTACAAGTGATGACCATTGTGTTGCATGCCTGAAAAGGAAGCAACATAAGGTATCTCACAAGCCTAAGGAAAGGAACTCTATCACTACACCCCTACACTTGTTACATATGGATATCTTTGGCCCCACAAGTGTAATGAGTCTAAGAAGGACCTCTTATTGTTTAGTGATCACAGATGACTTTACAAGATTCACTTGGGTCTTCTTTCTTAGAACTACAAATGAGACTCCTAAGATTCTAAAGAATTTCATCCTAAGGATTGAGAATCAATCTGATCACAAGGTCAAAACCATAAGATGTGATCAAGGAACTGAATTCAAGAACCAAATCCTTGATACATTTTGTGTTGAAAAGGGTATTACAAGACAATACAGTGCTCTTAGGACTCCTTAGCAAAATGATGTTGCTGAGAGGAGAAACAGAGCACTGATTAAAGCTACAAGAACCATGTTGTCTGACTCTAAGATGCCCATCACCTTCTGGGAAGAGGCAGTCAACACTGCCTTCTATGTGCAGAACAGAGTTTTAGTGGTTAAGCTTCATGGCAAGACTCCTTATGAACTTTGGCACAAGAGGAAACCTTTCATTGGCTTTTTCAGGTCATTTGGATGTCCTTGTACCATCTTGAATACCAAAGATCAAATTGCCAAATTGCTGAGAAATCAGATGATGGACACTTTATTGGATACTCTTCCCAAGCCAAGGATTATAGAGTATACAATCTCAAAACTAGAATTATTGAGGAGTCATCCAATGTGACTTTCAATAACACACACCCTGTGTGGCTGGTTCTAGTCCTGATTGGCTGTTGATCTTGATTTAGTTACCAATTGTTTTAACAAATCTTGTGAGACTGTTTCAGGATCTGCAGATATCTTATCAACAGGTGATCCTGACCCAAGATTTGAGCTAAGAAGACTTTCAAGTAACACATCTTCAGCTCCAGTTGTAACTACTTCTGCAAATGAAGTGTCTATTAGCACCACATTGACAAGCTCAGTTGATATATCTAAGATGCCTTCAAATTCCAGCTCAGAGACTCCATAACTAGATAAAGATGCTTCAAATGTAGAAGAAAATAATAAAGGTGGTGACAGTGATCAGGAATTTCTTGATGCGAATAACCACTCCATAGATGACAACATCAATGATGTCACACACTCATTAGATCAAGTCTCTCTTGATAAGTGTGTTGATATGATGATAGAAACATCTATGCCAGATCTAAATTTCTCTAATTTGGATCTCTCTTAGCAATTTGCTGTGATTCCTTAGCTAAGGATCCACAAGTCTCACCCCACCATAAACATCATTGGAGATGTTGATACAAGGGTAAGAACAAGAGGACAAACCCATGAAGCAAATGTTTGTCTTCACTCTTCTTTCTTATCCCAAATAGAGCCAAAGAAAGTAGATGAGGCTCTGAAGGATGGAAGTTGGGTTAAAGCCATGCAACAGGAGTTGCTTTAATTCAAAAGACAGAAAGTTTGGAACCTTTGTCCTCTTCCTCATGGGAAAACTACCATTGGAACCAAATGGGTGTTTATGAATAAGAAGGATGATAGAGGCATTAACATCAAGAATAAAGCTAGACTAGTTTTCAATGATATACACAAGAAGAAGGGATTGACTACACTCATGTCTTTGCTCCTGTAGCAAGATTGGAAGCTGTTAGGATATTCCTTGCATTTGCTACATCCAAGAACTTCAAAGTCTATCAAATTGATGTAAAGTGTGCTTTCCTTTATGGAGTAATTGATGAAGAGGTGTATGTCAAACAACCACTTAGTTTTGTAGATCCTGGTTATCCTGATTATGTCTGCAAGCTTGACAAAGCTCTTTATGGGCTGCATCAGGCACCCAAGAAGTGGTATGAGACTCTATCTCAGTATCTGTGTAAACACGGATACAGGAGGGGTACTATAAATGGAACTCTCTTCATTAAAGGACAGAGAAATGACATACTACTAGTTCAAGTATATGTAGAGACATCATCTTTGGTTCAACTAATCCAAGGCTCTGCAAAGACTTTGAGAAGCTAACATCCAATCGCCCTGCAATCTCTCATTTCTCTTTCTCTCTCTAAATAAAGGATGGCTTTAAATGGAGAGAAATCCAAAAAGACCAAATCACCTTCGTAGGCAAACGAAACTAACCCAAATACCCTTTCTCACTGTTTACGAAGTTGATTTTTCATATATAGGTAAATACTACTATGTATATATCTTGTACCAGGTTTTAATAACTCGTGTAGTACATAAGTTGAACAAAAAATATTAAATAAAATAAAAATTATTAATTATAAAACGATATACTAAGACATGATATGATCAAAATTAATACGCGAGTTTTACAAAATCCAAACACTAATAGTTTTTTATTTAATTCTGTATATATTTTACCATATATTTTATTGAAAATAGCTATTTTCAAAATAATTATCTTTTGAAAACTCATAGAAGACATATAACTGTTTTGATTTTCTATTTTGTTTCAGTTTTTGTTTATATTTCAATATAACTTATATTAAACACAGTTTTATTCAGAATGACGTACCAATTAATAACTCACACAACAAAAAAATTCTATTCGTTTTCAAGTTTTACGATTTGTTTACTATAATTTAGGTACAAAGGAATTCTAATACATTTAATTTAGGTACAAGGAATTCTAATACATACATTAAGGGTGTATGGGGTCGATTTGGTTTGGATTTAGCCTTAAACAGAAAACAAAAACCGTTATTTCGGTTTTTAGGTTTCTAAAAGCATTCGATTTTGGTTTTTAGTTTTCACTTTGGTTTCGGTTATTTCAATTTTACCATTTCAGCTTCAAGAAAAAACTGATCCAAAGTAATGAATTTAAGTTACAAATTTTATGCTAGATTATTTTGTTGATATATAAATATCAAAAAATAATATTATCTATTTATATAATAGGAAAGTGTTAGGTACAATATTATATAAATTTCTATGTATTATGTATAATTCTTTATTGCATGGAATGGAGATATATGGGGTCAACACGAGGTACCAACCTTTGCTGTAATAAGTATAATTCCTTCCCACTTCACAGGTGAGCTCCACCAGCAACTTCGTCAGCTGTCTCTTCCGGCGATCTGTCGAACACCACCACCTCCCCCCGAAGATAACTGAGAACCTCTACTATTTCTCTTAAATCGAATCCCTTGTGAGGCTCTAGTTGATTGTTGTTGTAGATGGCGACTAACGTGGTGGCATGATGATGATGAGGGATCGGAGGTGTTGGAAATAGGGAGAGGACATGATTTGAATGGAGGAAAATATAGGTCGGTTTGGTTGCCTCTGATGGTGGTGGCAATGTATGATGGTGGTAAACTAAAGTGTTTAAGAAAAATAAGAAGCACGACAACCTATTTGAATCAAAGGATTTGAAATTGAAGTCGAGAAACTCTGTTTTTTTGATGATATGGTTGTTGATTTGTAGTTGTGGATGTTAATTTTTGGTTTGATGAGTTGAACCTTTTAGGTGAAGCGATCATGGTTTGGAGGATGAGGAAAATATAATTTGTGGGCATAAAATAAAATTATAGGTTCCGGAATATTAATAATGGTTAGAGGTAATGACCATGGTTGCACTACGTGATTCTTATCTTGGTAATTTAAGATGCATTTTTTTCTATTACTTTTATTGATAGAAAACAAAATTCATATTGTAAAAAAAATTATAGTAGTTATTCGTGTAGCTAAATACATGTTAATACCATTTTAAATTTTTATATAACTAATTACGTTGTCTAAAATTATAAAATCCAACAATATTTAAGGTGTAATTAGGAGCTTCGATATGAAATACACTTGTTTTTTATTTTTTCTATTTTAACCTTTAGCCTTTTTTTATTATCGAAAAAACGTAGTAAGCATGGGACTATAACAAGAAAAATTGATTGTCCCAGTCAATCCCACATGGAATAGATTACAATAAGCAACATCTACATTTTTTTAACTTTTGATTTGGTTGTGTCGGCATTGTAGCTTTTACAATTTATTTTTATATTTGCGTTTAGGTTATCCTTGCAATGGGTGTAAGGTTTCAACTAGTTCTTATAAATTACTAGATGTCAAAATTAATTGCAATTCGTAATAATACAATAACAAAATCAATAAATGATCTACGAATTCAAACAAAGAAGTATAAAGATTATTATTGAAACCTAGATATTCAATTTTTTAGATGACATAAGTTATCTAAGAAATTAATAGGTTAATCATATACGGTTGTGTGGTTTCGGTTTAATTTTTTTGTTTTTGTTAGAAACAAAACCCAAACCGAACCGAAAAAATCGATTAAAATTATCAAATTAAACCGTCGGTTTTTATATTCATGGGTCGGTTTTTTAGTTACAGGTCACTTATTTTAGTTTCTTGCAGATCCTTAAGAGAAGTTTGTCATAAATAGTTTTATGCTCATAGTGGTTCAAGTGGCGATTGAATCTTTCGCTTGCACTTTCTCAACGATTGTTGCGGGTGCCTGACATTATTTATTTTCTGCCATGAGTTCCTATAACTTTTCATTCATGTAAATTCAATATGGTTGTTAGCTACTTTTTTTTTTGTTTTTTACTAATT
>CM046443.1:90558200-90595748 GCA_025506515.1 Flaveria trinervia
GAGTAAACAAAAAGAATTAATTTTATCTTTTAAGTCCCTAACTCATCTTTTTTAATTATTCATTCAAAAATAAAAGGACGATTAAGATCATATTTGTATAAATTATTTTAATAATATCTAAATCCAAAGATTACTACAATATCAACTTTTTTGTTTTGTTCACAAATCATTAAATTTTGTTTCTAAAACAAATTTACCATTTTATGACATAAACTGTTATAATGAATGATAGTTATCATATAATTTTAATTATAATTGTCTTTCACTTAAACATGAATATTAATTTTTAGTTTTAGTTTAAATAAATGACATTTTATTGTATTTTTATTGCACTAAGGTGTTTTTTTTTGAAACAGATACTTCTTAAATATATATGAAATTTTAATACAATTTAAACATTAAAAAGTTTAAGTCTAATCAGTAATTCAATACACTTTATTTAATATCAAATTTTTATATGGTAACAATTTAACACTTAAACTATATTAATTTCTAATATTAAAACTATTTAAAATATTAATTGTAGTAACTTTTGATTGTTTCTAAAATAATTAATAAATGTAGTTTTTAATTAAAAATCATAGTTTCCAAAATAAATGCAATCAATATTTAATAAATTTTAGGTGGCAAAACTCAATTCAGGAGGCTCTCGTTGATTGCCACGTATACTTAGAAAACTTTGTTGATTGTCACGTGTCCTTAAAAAAACTTCTTCATTCATGAATATCATTCCTTATAATGGAGCTACCATGCCTTGGTGCGTGTCATTTTACCAAAATGGTATACAAGTTTCACAAATGCAAACAAACAAATACATGAATAATATGTTAAATCCAGGTCATCAATCATCTTTTTAAAATCCACACGTATATTATCTATCGTCAATCAAAACATGATAAAATCAACAACTCATATATTTTACAAAAATTAAAAATATATTTCTTGGTTTCAAAGAAAAAATGATAAAGACCCCTACACGTATACAAATTCACAAAACCCACAAGTATATTACAAATCTTCAAACAAAACTTGATAAATCAACTACACATATGCATCTTGGTCAATTTTTAAAACTAATATTCACAATATAATCATTTTAATAGATGCATCTTGATCAAATTTGAAATCTACTAGGAAATGTGCCATAGTTAGCAAAATAAATCGAATGCAACATCGAATTCGCCCATTAAATTAGCAATCAACAAAGCCCACTTAGAAAACTGAAGATAAAAAAAAAACAAAACAAATCAAAAACCGAAATCATCTATATTGGGTCACAAAAAAGGTCATAACAAATAAAGCAAACTAGTTGTATACGTTCTCAAGCTTCGTGTGAGTATTCATTCATTTTTAATTTTTAAAGTTTTGGGTAATACAACATATAAAAACTTAAACTCTATTGAAAGCTTCTGCTATAATCCTATACAACAAGTCATATACAACTCTTGGAATCACATCTATTAGCATATTTATAAAGTCAATATTTGTCATATAACTATGCAGATTTATTACCATTTCCGTTAACTTAGATTGAGGCAAAATTTATGTTGTAACATCTTATATATTGGGGAGATTGAATAGAGAAGAAGCAACACATTATTTACCAAAACTATCATGGTATCAAAGCTCTTACCTATTAACCCTCTCGATCCTATCGCTCCTTCTTCTTTTCTGTTTTGCGCAGGCAACACCAACAGCCCTATTTCCCATCCATCCAACTCTTTCTCTATCTTAACCCTCATCCCGTCACCATGGACCCCAAACTACACCCCACCATCACCGTTTCAAACATCAAAAACTTCATACCAATTACCTAGAAGTTGAAACCAGTCAATATGCTTCATGGGCTGAACTTTTCAATATTCATTGTCGCGCTTTTCAAGTGCTCGATCACTTATCTCCTCGGCCAGAACCTTAGCCTTCCCCTGCACTCTCCAAGGATGCCGACACACCCAAAACGGCTCCTCTTCTGAACAAATATGGAGTCGACTCGATGCCATCGTCCTGCAATGGATTTATGGCACGATGTCAAATGACCTTTTGAGCACCATCATTCGTCCCGACTCAACCGCTTGCTATGCTTGTATGGCTTTGAAAAGCATTTTTCACGATAACCAGACGACTCGGGCTGTGCTCCTATAAAAGAAGTTTGCAAATGTCAAACTTGACTCTTTTCCATCCATGTCCGCTATTGTCAAGAGGTAAAAATTTTATCCGATCAACTTGCTAATGTGGGCTCTCGGTTACCGAACATACCCTTGTTATTCAACTACTCACCGGGTTAAATGAGGCATATAGGGGGTCGGTTCAATTATTGCCAATACCAAACCATTCCCTACATTCTATGAAGCCCGATCATAATTAATCCTAGAAGAAACGACTAAGGCTAACCGGGTTTCTAATGACACATCCCTACACACCTCCCACAACCAACTGCTCAAACTCCACCCAAATACACCCTCTCACTCACCAAACCCAGCTACAAATTCAGCCTATGGTAGGGGCCGAAGCCGAGGTCGTGGACGCCAACCTACCATTACCCACTACCCCTCATGGCCTACTTCCTATTGGCCCGCTGCTGCCTCACCTTCATAGACCCAAAACCACCCCTCAAACTGGCCTAGCCCATCTCCCTACTACTGGCTCGTACCCCCTACCCATACCCAACAACCTCTCCTTCTCGACCCACAACCAGCAGCCCACAGCAGGGTATTTTAGGCCCACGCCCACAACATGCTTATCATGCCTCGGACACAACTTCCACTCCAACAAAACTGGACCAAGCTTTTAGCACTTCTCGCTCCATCCTCCGGATCAAAACCGGTACATGGACACCGTGTGCAACAGGTATTACGAATCACAACTCTAATAATCTCTCTTCCTGTTTTAATAAGGTTCATAATCGAAACATTACCGTCGGTGATGGCAAAACAATTCCGGTCTATGCTATTGGAAACCACACCCTACCACACCTTTTCCTAATTTCAAACTCAATAATATCCTTTTCTCACCCAAACTTGTTAAAAACTTAATTGCCGTCTGTCGATTTACCACCGACAATAATGTTTCCATTGAATTTGACCCTTTGGTTTTGATGTGAAGGAACTCCACACTCGGACGCCTCTCCTCCGATGTGACATCACCAGTGACTTATATCCACTCACCATACCCTCAAGTGTCCAAGCTCAAGCACCTCATGCACCTGCTTCTTCATTTTTGGCTGTGTCTCAAGATACTTGGCATCGCCGCCTGGGACACCCTGCTTTTAATATTTTGCGAAATTTGAAACATTGTTGCATTCTAATAATGTTAAATATTTATTTCTTTGTGAACCTTGTGTGTTGGCAAGCAAATTAAATTTTCTTTTTATGATTCATATAATTTTACTTATTTGCCTTTTGACATTATACATAGCGATCTTTGGACATCATCGGTTTTGTCATCTAATGGTCATCGCTATTACCTTCTTTTTCTCGATGACAAAACCAATTTCTTATGGACATATGCCTTAACCGCTAAATCTCAAGTTTTTTTTCAAATTTGTAGAATTTCACAAACTAATTTCTACACAATTCAACACCCCCATCAAATCTTTTCAATGTGACAGTAGTACAACAATACCTCTTTTCATAACTTTTGCAAACTAAACGGGATGACGTTTAGATTCTCATGCCCTTACACATCTTCACAAAATAGCAAAAGTGGAGCGTAAAATACGGTCCATTAATAATATAATGCGCACCATTTATCCCAAGCCTCGGTTCCTTTTCATTTTTGGCCTCACACCCTTGAACACGCTACTTATTTACTTAAACTCTTACCGACTAAAGTTCTAAACAACTCTACACCCACCCTTTGCTTATACAATGGGCACCCCACCTATGGCCATTTACGCACCTTCGGGTGTCTTTGCTACCCTTACTTCCTTCACACAACATTCATAAACTCGCGGATCACTTAATACCATACGTTTTTCTTGGCTACCCTTCTAACCATAGAGGTTATAAATGCTATAGTATAACCACCAACCAAATAACCATCTCCAGAGATGTTGTTTTTAATGAAGAAAATTTTCCTTTCACTAATATTTCCACTCCCAAACCCTCTATGCTCAGCTTACATTCGAACCACATCCACTGTTGTGGTCTTTCTCATTTTCCACTTCCACACAAATACTTTATCTACACTTCCACCTTAAATTCTACTTCCTCCACCCACACAATAGGTACATCTTTATCTCTACCTACAAACTCTACACCTCCAATTTCCCCTCTCATAAATAGACGGCCCTCCCCACCTTACTGACAACAGCCTGCATCCTCTGTGACCGACCCACCAACTGAACCTCAACCTGTCCCCCCAACCCGTGGCTACCACCCATCCACACGCACCCGAACAATCCATACTAGGGCCATGTCCGGGATCTCTTAACCAAAAACATTTTTTTAACCTTACCACTACCACTTCCAACATTTCTCCCCTTCATAAAACACCAACTGAAGCCTTATCCAATACGGACTGGAAAAATGCTATGACTGACGAGTTTCGAGCCTTTATTAATAATAAGACTTGGGAACTAGTACCTAAATAGCCCGATATGAATATTGTTCGAAGTATGTGGATTTTCAGGCATAAAAAGAAAGCGGACGGAACACTTGAATGGTACAAAGCTCGTCTCGTGTGTGATGGTCGTTCCTAACAAATTGGTGTGGATTATGGCGAAACTTTTAGCCCAGTTGTAAAACCGGCCACAATCCGAACCGTTATTTCATTGGCACTTTCAAACTCATGGCCGATTCATCAATTAGATGTCAAAAACGCATTTCTACATAGGAACCTCAACGAAACAGTTTTGATGCATCAACCAATGGGGTTCGGGATCCACATTACCCGAATCATGTCTGCCTTCTTAAAAAATCTTTATACGGACTCAAGCAAGCACCAAGGGTGTGGTAGCAACGCTTCGCAGACTATGTTTTTCAAATGGGGTTCACATATAGCCAATGTGATCATTCACTCTTCATATTCAAGGAATAACATCACATGGCCTTCATATTTCTTTATATGGATGACATTTTACTAATTACTTCTTCTAATTATCTCGTGATAGATTTATGTCTCAACTTTCACAAGAATTTGCAATGACTGATCTTGGACTGCTCACTTATTTTCTTGGCATATCTGTCACTCGCAACAAAAATAACATGTTCTTTCTCAAGAAAAATACGCCAAAGAGATACTTGAATGCGCAGGTCTTGCCGAGTGTAACCCATCAGCCACACCTGTGGATACTCACTAAAAATTAAGCTCTAACATCAGCACTCCACTGGACAATGTCACGGAATATCGGAGCCTCGCCGGTGCACTCCAATATTTGACCTTCACTTGACCCGATATCACTTATGTCGTTCAACAAATATGTCTTCACATGCACAGCCCAACTAATTCTCATATGCATGCTCTGAAACGTATTCTTCGATACATAGGTGATACAATTCATTACGGGTTACATCTTCAACCGGCTCAACAACCTTCTCTTGTCGCTTTCACTGATGTCTATTGGGGAGGCTGCCCCGATGCGTGGCGTTCAACCTCGGGTATTGTGTATATATGGGCGACAATCTCCTTTCGGTCTTCTAAAAGACAACAACACTCTCTCGTTCTAGTGCCGAAGCAGAATACCGTGGAGTTGCAAACGTGGTCTCCAAAGTTTGTTGGTTACGTAACTTGCTGCTTGAACTCCATCAATCACCGAAACAAACAACCTTAGTTTTTTGTGACAAAGTAAGTGCTATATACCTTGCGAGTAATCTCGTACACACACAATGAACGAAACACATTGAAATGGATATCATTTGTTCGTGAAAAGATCGCCAAAGGCCACATTTGGGTTCTCCATGTCTTGTCTGGTATCAAATAGCCAACATATTCACAAAGGTTTGCCAAAGGTTCTCTTCGACGATTTCAGGTCCAATCTCAACATTCGAGAGCCTCCGTTTCGATTGCGGGGGGGAGTATTGTGACACCCGTCACCTTAAGGTCCGTCGAACGACATAATTAAGCATAGAATTATTTTAATTATTCTTCCTTTTCTTCATGAACTCCTGCTTTAAGGAATCATGTCTGCTTTATTTCCTGTGTGCCTGTATTCCTCCGAGAACGTGTGCTAAGCATAAACTTTTTATAAATTTCGTCACCATTACCACCGAATATATCATTTTTAATTTCAACCATTATCATTAAAAAACCATTTTTAAACTATCAATTACCATTAAACACACTTTTAACCTTAATATAACGAACATTTTAATGTCGTAATCAACCGAAACAAATTTTGGGGAACTCGAGGGTTAAGTGCAGGGACTAAACTCGCCATTTTGCAAACTTGGGCTGGGTATATAAACTCATATTCCAGCCCTTAATCTATTTCATCTTCATCTTCTTCATCCTCTTCACTTCTTCTTCACATCTTTTCATTCTAGCACCAAATCCAACCCGCTTGGTCTTGTTCTCGTCATCTAGACTCCATCTACAGCCTAGTCTACTCTATTCTAGCAGGTAGACGACCTTGGTTGTCCCTTTTCTTGCTTATTCACGGCTGTCCAAACTAGGGTTTCGGGTGTTCGGGTTCAACCGAACACATGAGGTCGTGTGGGTGCGTGTGAGGTCTTTTTGCTTGTGTTTCATGTTTGTGTATGTTGTAGAGTGTTTCAAGAAGTCCTTGTTATGTAAAACCCGTGCTCGGAGCAGCCGAAGGCTGCTCTGCACTTCTGCAGTCTCGAACCTGCAGTTCAGGCGACTGGGTCTGTCATGCGACTGAGCTGTGCGACTGGGGTGAGTCGTGCGACTGAGTCATACGACTGTGTCATTCGGGCGACTGAGTTGTGCGACTGGGGACGTCATGCGAGAGTGTGCGATCGTATGTATGTGTGCGAATGAGTCATGCGAACGAATGAATGCGTGCGATTGAGTCAGGTGACCGACTGAATGTATCCGATTGTGCGTGTTTCGCACGACTGGAGTCCAAGCGCACGAATGAAGGTTCAATCGCACGAAAGTAGCTAATTCGCACGATTGAGGGTTGATTCGTGCGCATGGAGGTTGGGTTGTGCGAATGTGTGTTGTGTGGTACGACTGAATGCCAGTCATGCGAATGAAGACTCAATCGTACGAATGAAGCTGATCCATACGATTGAAGGGTGATTCGTACGAATGGAGCGTTGAGTCGAGCGTCTGGTTCTGTTGTGTGACTGATGATGTCGAGTGTGAATTTCCCCTTGAACGTCTGATGATGATAAGGTAACATCAGTAAAAGTATCATTGCTTGACCACAAAGATTAAAGTCAACGCTATCAACATGCACATACTATTTCAATTGAAATCAACCTAACATTTTACAATTATCGACAATCCAATTGGAACTCCAAATACTTAACAAGTGCTATCTTTCATAACCATGAGATCATTTCACGGATGTCATAAGCAATGACGACTACTCGTAGTACTTGGATCTACATAAGATCTGATACGTGTGTCCGCTTGTGTGTGTGCTACCCACGACCGAACCGATACAACCCGAACCGACCAAACATTACTATACGCTTTATACATGTCATTAATGCTTAACAATAACTGTCAATAGGTGTTTGACTGTTCATTGCATTCAACTGTTGGAAATCTTGATCATTCATACTGCCACTTAACATGTGAGTTTCGTGGCCCCTTTTTACGTTATACTACTTTACAAACATGGGGGAAAAGTATGCTCGCCCGCTTTCTATGTTGTACAACATACATTCAATTACATACTTAGAATCAACGTGCTACTATTTTGTGGGTACTTATCTGATACATGCTTGAGTCTGCTTTGTGGTTCTTTCTTACAACCATTTAATTTCAGTGTGGGACCGACGATAGGTATTGGTAGTACTACTGGGTTGACACCCCCAGCCTCATGTTGGTATACTAGTTAGTACCAACAAAAGCCAGGAACGGGCCTTGGGTGATTATATTCCGACAAGATTCTTTGTGTACGTCGTTAGGTTTGGTTGTAAAGCTCTTGTCATGTGATTTTGCTGCTTATAACTGTATGCACGGTATTCTGCAACAACTTTATACAGCATCATTACTTATTTACTTTTAAACCTGCGAGCTCACCAACAATTTGTTGACCATTTTGAGCATATCTTTTCAGGTGATCATGCTAGCTGAGGTTCTAGGTGTGCTGCCTTAGTGGAGACCCTAGGATGCATTTCCGGGCTAAACTTGCCATTTTGAAAACAATTGTTGTATCTGTTCAAACAAAATATACTTTGTAACTTGTTCCCGGGTTGTGGGAATTGCATACAAGTTTATCATCTATGTATCATTATGCTTTTGGCTATGTTGTCGTGAATACTGACTAAACACGACACAAGTCCCCTTGTTGTCGGGTGTCGTCATGACACGCTTGTCATCATTATTATTATTGCATCTCTATCGCTCACCATGTGTTATGACGATCCTCGTCTCGTCGCATCCCCGTGTTTCCGCTCTTAGCGGGGGTGTGACAAGTATTAGCATATTTATAAAGTCAATATTTTTTATATAGTTATGCGGATTTATTACCATATAGGGTTGTGTGCATTTTGTATCTCATACGTGTTTCTCATACTTGTTCTATTACCTATCTGTTTCGTGATCTTATCACCCCGTGAGAGAGCCCTTGTGCTCCTCTTTACGGGATGTTTACATTGGATCTTCCGTTTCCCTCTGCGCACTGAGTTCTTTATCAATCCGGGTATTGAACCCAAAAGATCTTCATAGATCATGCTATTGTGTTTGACCTTAAGCACTAGGATTTACCCCGAGGAGGTTATGTCTGAGACCTCGAGAGAGGAGGAAATAGGCAACCTCTGCTAGACTAAACTTGATTTCATGCATGGACATGTCATTGTTATCATGGACTAGTTTGGACATTACTTATGCATGGTGTGAGAATTTCACGATTTGTATGCGATGTGTGACAACCATAAGTGTGGTCTAACCCGGAGAGTTAGACCTTAATGTGACATCGATAATGTGTCCTGCAATGGTTAAAACTTATGCATTTGCTATTCTTATGATTAGAACATGCCGCCTCGAAGAGTTACCCGCAACAACAGTGGTGGAAGTGAAGCCGAGAGAGGCAGAGGCAGAGGCAGAGAGAGGCAGAGGCAGAGGCAGAGGCAGAGAGGCAGAGGCAGAGGTAGGCACCGAGAACAAGTGATGGTCCTACCAATGTCACTCAGGAACAGGAAACGCCGATATGGAAGCCTCAATCGCTCAACAGCTGGCCGCACTGATTCCGACTATCGTGGCCCAAGTGAGCAATGCTCTTCAGAATTCTCACCCCCACGGGGATGGTGGCAATGATAATGAGGATAACGGGAAACCGACTGGGAACGAAAGCAATCAGGAGACCGGAAATGGTGGTACAGCTGGTAACGAAACTGGAATTGTGAATGTTAGACGGGGATGTTCATACAAGGATTTGTGGCTTGTAAACCAAGAGAGTTTGATGGCAAAGGTGGAGCCATAGCCCTGACCAGATGGCTTGAAAAGATGGAGGCCGTGATCGACATCAGCGAATGCCTCGATAGTCAAAGGATTAAGTACGCCACGTGCTCGCTACAGGGCAAGGCACTAACGTGGTGGAACACTTAGATTCAGGCTAGGGGAAGAGAATCGGTGATGCAAATGTCGTGGGATGAGTTCAAAGCCCTAATCACCGAGGAGTACTGTCCTCTCAACGAGATGCAGAAACTTGAGCATGAGTTCTGGAATCATGCCATGGTGGGGGCTGGGCACGCAGCTTACACCGACTGTTTTCACGAGCTAGCAAGGTTGGTTCCGCATCTGGTCACCCCGGAATCAAAAAGGATAGAGAGGTATATTTGGGGACTTGCACCTCAAATCCGGGCAATGGTAACCGCTACTGCTCCTCCTACTATCCAGAGCGCAATTCTGAAGGCTGGCGCTCTAACTGATGAGATGGTGAGAACAGGGGTATTGGGCAGGGGAGCAGAGAAAAGGAAAGAAGTTGGGGAAACGAGCCGGTCGAGTGCCGGGAAATTCGAGAAAAGGGCCAAGACAACCAGAAATTTTGTGGCCGTGACCCAGGGCAGACGAGAGTATGTGGGTCCGCACCCCAGATGCGATAGGTGCAACTTTCATCATCCCCCAGCTATGCCGTGCCGGGTGTGCGCTAACTGTAGACGCCCGGGGCATTTAGCAAGAGACTGCAGAACAACGCCGAATATGGTCGCTCCAGTCAACGCGGTTAACCCCGCCGGGAATGCCAGGGGCTGTTATGAGTGTGGAAGCCCTGATCACTACCGGAACATGTGCCCCAAACTGAATCGGGCATCGGGCCAACAAGGGAACAACCAGCATCAGACTATGGCTATAGCTGGAAATCAAGGCCCGACAAACCAGGGGATCGCGGCTCGGGGACGCGCTTTTGTCATTGGAGCCAATGAAGCCCATCAGGACCCAAATGTTGTCACGGGTACGCACTTACTCAATAATCACTTTGCATCTGTATTATTTGACACTAGAGAGGACAATAGCTTATATCTTCTGAATTTGTGCAATTGCTCGATTTGAGTCCTAGTAGGCTAGAAACTAGCTACTCTGTAGAAATGGCAATGGTAGGGTAGGGTGTTCAGGCCGACAGGATTATTAGAAAGTGCTCGATAATATTAGAGAACCACACCTTCGATATAGACTTGATACCCTTTGAGCTAGGAAGTTTCGATGTGATTGTGGGAATGGATTGGTTGTCGAAACACGGGCCGAGATTGTCTGTCGAGACAAGGTAGTGCGAATCCCTATGTCAGACGAGGAGTACTCAGAATTCAAGGAGAAAGACGGGGGAGAAACTTAAAGCTTATTTCCTGCATGAAAGCACGCCGGAGTTTACGAAAACAGTGCTACTCTTTTCTGGCTCATGTGGTGGAAAAGAAAGAAGAGGAGCAGAAATGGCAGATATCCCTGTAGTGCGGGATTACCCAGATGTATTTCCTGATGACTTGCCTGGTTTGCCTCCTCCGCGACAGGTGGAATTTCGTATTGAGTTGGTTCCTGGAGCTACACCGGTAGCAAAGACACGTATCGGTTGGCACCGTCTGAAATGCAAGAGTTATCTAGCCAGTTACAGGAACTACTGGAGAAGGGTTTTATTCGGTCGAGTCACTCGCCTTGGGGAGCACCGGTGTTATTTGTCAAGAAGAAGGATGGGTCGTTCCATATGTGCATCGACTACCGTGAGTTGAACAAATTAACTGTGAAGAATCGGTATCCTCTCCCCAGGATCGATGACCTGTTTGATCAGTTACAAGGAGCTTCGTATTTTTTCAAGATCGACCTTCGATCTGGATATCACCAACTAAGGGTTTTCAAGGAGGACGTACCGAAAACAGCGTTTAGAACTCGTTATGGGCACTATGAGTTCTTGGTCATGTCGTTCGGATTGACTAACGCACCGGCGGTGTTCATGGACCTGATGAATCGGGTGTGCAAACCTTACTTGGATAAGTTTGTGATCGTATTCATTGATGAATACTTATCTACTCTCGATCGAAGGAGGACCATGAAGAACACCTTCGGGCAATACTGGAACTGTTAAGAGAAGAGAAACTTTTCGCCAAGTTCTCGAAGTGTGAATTCTGGCTGCAAGAGGTGAAGTTTTTGGGTCATGTGGTTAACAAAGACAGGATTCATGTAGATCCCGGCAAGATCGAAGCGGTAAAGGAATAGGATACACCCCAGACACCTTCGGAGATACGGCAGTTCTTAGGATTAGCCGGATACTATCGTCGTTTCATTGCGAACTTTTCAAAGATCGCTCAACCATTGACATTGTTGACTCAGAAAGACAAGAAGTTTGATTGGGGACATGCACAAGAACAGCGTTCCAAACGCTGAAAGATAAGCTGTGCAATGCACCGATATTGTCCCTTCCACGGAACTGATGATTTTGTAGTGTACTGTGATGCTTCGCATCAAGGGTTGGGATGTGTACTAATGCAGAAAGATAAGATGATTGCCTACGCTTCGCGACAACTTAAGGTGCATGAGAAGAACTACACAACTCATGATCTTGAGTTGGGCGCTGTAGTATTTGCACTCAAAAAGCATTACCTGTATGGAACCAAATGCATCATCTACACAGATCATAAAAGCCTTCAACATATTCTGGATCAGAAGGAACTCAATATGCGACAGCGACGCTGGGTAGAGCTTCTTAGTGACTACGATTGTGAAATTCGGTATCATCCGGGAAAAGCTAATGTGGTGGCTGATGCTCTAAGCCGCAAAGAACGCGTAAAACCACTTCGTGCTAGAGCTTTGGGATGACAATTCAAACAAATTTGAAAACTCAGATCCAAATTGCACAAAGTGAGGCGTTGAAAGAAGAAAACCTTGCGGGAGAAGAATTCCGAGGGTTGGATAAACAACTGATATGCAAGGACGATGGTGTATAGTACTTCGTGGACCGTATATGGGTACCCAAGTGGGGAGGTGTACGTACCTTGGTCATGGATGAAGCACATAATACGCGATATTCTATTCATCCTGGCGCAGACAAGATGTACCACGATCTCAAAGATCTGTACTGGTGGCCAGGCCTGAAGAAAGACATTGCCACGTACGTCAGCAGATGCTTGACATGCTCGAAAGTTAAGGCTGAACATCAGAACCATCGGGACTGTTACAGCAACCTGAGATTCCCGAATAGAAATGGGAGAACATAGCCATGGACTTCATTACCAAACTCCCTCGAGCGAGCAACGGTCATGATTCGATATGGGTCGTAGTGGATCGAATGACGAATCAGCACACTTCTTGCCAATCCGAGAAGACTACAAAATGGACAAGTTAGCGAGATTATACATAAAAGAGGTCGTGACAAGACATGGAGTGCCGGTGTCAATCATCTCCGACCGTGACGACCGATTCACTTCACGATTTTGGCAGACACTACAGAAAGCGATGGGCACTCGAGTAGACATGAGTACCGCCTATCACCCTCAAATAGATGGCCAAAGTGAACGAACCATACAAACACTGGAAGACATGCTGAGAGCGTGTGTAATCGACTTTGGTGGTAGTTGGGATACTCATTTGCCATTGATTGAGTTCTCATACAATAACGGCTACCATACTAGCATTGGGTGTGCTCCGTTCGAAGCGTTGTACGGAAGGAAGTGTAGATCACCCGTTTGTTGGGCCGAGATTGGTGAAAGTCAGTTAACGGTCCAGAGATCATTCAGGAAACAACCGACAAGATCTTCCAAATCAAAGATAGACTAAAGCCGCTAGAGATCGCCAAAAGAGCTACGCCGACAATCGTCGAAAGCCTCTAGAATTCAACGTTGGGGACCGAGTGTTACTCAAAGTCTCTCCTTGGAAAGGATTTGTTCGGTTTGGAAAGAAAGGGAAGTTAGCCCCAAGATACGTTAGACCATTCGTGATTATAGAAAGAATTGGTCCAGTGGCTTACCGATTAAGGTTACCACAAGAACTCAGCGGTGTGCATGATACTTTCCATGTGTCGAACCTCAAGAAGTGTTTGGCTGACGAATCACTTCACATACCCATTGAGGATATTAAAATCGACGAAAAGCTTCATTTTATTAAGGAACCCATTGAGGTCATGGATCGTAAGGTCAAACAGTTGAAGCGCAGTAGAATACCAATTGTTCGCGTAAGGTGGAATTCAAAACGAGGGTGAGAGTTTACATGGGAATGGGAAGATCAAATGAAACTCAAATACCCACACTATTCGTGGATGACACTCTTGGACCTAACTCCAGCTAAATTTCGAGACGAAATTCTCTCAACTGGGGGATACTGTGACACCCGTCACCTTAAGGTCCGTTGAACGACATAATTAAGCATAGAATTATTTTAATTATTCTTCCTCTTCTTCATGAACTCTTGCTTTAAGGAATCATGTCTGCTTTATTTCTTTTGTGCCTGTACTTCCTCCGAGAACGTATGCTAAGCATAAACTTTTTATAAATTCCGTCACCATTACCACCAAATATATCATTTTTAATTTCAACCATTAAACCATTTTTAAACTATCAATTACCATTAAACACACTTTTAACCTTAATATAACGAACATTTTAAGGTCGTAATCAACCGAAACAAATTTTGGGGAACTTGAGGGTTAAGTGCAGGGACTAAACTCGCCATTTTGCAAACTTGGGCTGGGTATATAAACCCATATTCCAGCCCTTAATCTTATTTCATCTTTATCTTCTTCATCCTCTTCACCTTCTTCTTCACATCTTCTTCATTCTAGCACCAAATCCAACCCGCTTGGTCTTGTTCTCGTCGTCTAGACTCCATCTACAGCCTAGTCTACTCTATTCTAGCAGGTAGACGACCTTGGTTGTCCCTTTTCTTGCTTATTCACGGCTGTCCAAACTAGGGTTTCGGGTGTTCGGGTTCAACCCGAACACATGAGGTCGTGTGGGTGCGTGTGAGGTCTTTCTGCTTGTGTTTCATGTTTGTGTATGTTTGTAGAGTGTTTCTGGAAGTCCTTGTTGTGTAAAACCCATGCTCGAAGCAGCCGAAGGCTGCTCTGCACTTCTGCAGTCGCGAACCTGCAGTTCAGGCGACTGGGTTTGTCATGCGACTGAGCCGTGCGACTGGGTGAGTCGTGCGACTGAGTCATACGACTGTGTCATTCGGGCGACTGAGTTGTGCGACTGGGGACGTCATGCGACTGAGTCGTGCGATCGTATGTATGTGTGCGAATGAGTCATGCGAACGAATGAATGCGTGCGATTGAGTCAGGTGACCGACTGAATGTATGCGATTGTGCGTGTTTCGCACGACTGGAGTCCAATCGCATGAATGAAGGTTCAATCGCACGAAAGTAGCTAATTCGCACGATTGAGGGTTGATTCGTGCCCATGGAGGTGGGTTGTGCGAATGTGTGTTGTGTGGTACGACTGAATGCCAGTCATGCGAATGAAGACTCAATCGTACGAATGAAGCTGATCCGTACGATTGAAGGTTGATTTGTACGAATGGAGCGTTGAGTCGAGCGTTTGGTCCTGTTGTGTGACTGATGATGTCGAGTGTGAATTTCCCCTTGAACGTCTAATGATGATAAGGTAACATCAGTAAAAGTATCATTGCTTGACCACAAAGATTAAAGTCAACGCTATCAACATGCACATACTATTTCAATTGAAATCAACCTAACATTTTACAATTATCGACAATCCAATTGGAACTCCAAATACTTAACAAGTGCTATCTTTCATAACCATGAGATCATTTCACGGATGTTATAAGCAATGACGACTACTCGTAGTACTTGGATCTACATAAGATCTGATACGTGTGTCCGCTTGTGTGTGTGCTACCCACGACCGAACCGATACAACCCGAACCGACCAAACATTACTATACGCTTTATACATGTCATTAATGCTTAACAATAACTGTCAATAGGTGTTTGACTGTTCATTGCATTCAACTGTTGGAAATCTTGATCATTCATACTTGCCACTTAACATGTGAGTTTCGTGGCCCCTTTTTACGTTTATACTACTTTACAAACATGGGGAAAAGTGTGCTCGCTCCCTTTCTATGTTGTACAACATACATTCAATTTACATACTTAGAATCAACGTGCTACTGTTTTGTGAGTACTTATCTTATACATGCTTGAGTCTGCTTTGTGGTTCTTTCTTACAACCATTTATTTTCAGTGTGGGAACCGACGATTAGGTATTGGTAGTACTACTGGGTTGACACCCCCACCCTCGTGTTGGTATACTAGTTAGTACCAACAAAAGCCAGGAACGGGCCTTGGGTGAATATATTCCGACAAGATTCTTTGTGTACGTCGTTAGGTTTGGTTGTAAAGCTCTTGTCATGTGATTTTGGTTGCTTATAACTGTATGCACGGTATTCTGCAACAACATTATACAACATCATTACTTATTTACTTTTAAACCTGCGAGCTCACCAACAATTTTGTTGACCATTTTGAGCATATCTTTTCAGGTGATCATGCTAGCTGAGGTTCTAGGTGTGCTGCCTTAGTGGAGACCCTAGGATGCATTTCCGGGCTAAACTTGTCATTTTGAAAACAATTGTTGTATCCATTTCAAACAACATTATACTTTGTAACTTGTTCCCGGTTGTGGGAATTGCATACAAAGTTATCATCTATGTATCATATTTATGATTACGGCTATGTTGTCGTGAATACTGACTAAACACGACACAAGTCCCCTTGTTGTTGGGTGTCGTCATGGCACGCTTGTCATCATTATTATTATTGCATCTCTATCGCTCACCATGTGTTATGACGATCCCCGTCTCGTCGCATCCCCGTGTTTCCGCTCTTAGCGGGGGTGTGACAAGTATTAGCATATTATAAAGTCAATATTTGTTATATAGTTATGCGGATTTATTACCATTTCCGTTAGCTTAGATTGAGGCAAAATTTATGTTGTACCATCTTATATATTGGGGAGATTGAATAGAGAGGAAGCAAGGCATTATTTACCAAAACTATCAACATCCATGTTTGAAAGATTTTCGTAAGGTTTGTTCAAATGAGCAATATGACATGAAAATTAAATCAGATCAAAGATTCTGGTATAACAGTTAAATAAAATTAAAAAAAATAACATTTTTATTTACATCATCTCCATGCAATCCTAACTTCCTTAATGCTAAATACAATTCGTAACATATCAAACACAGATAAAGAACTTGTGTTAAAAATTTAATAGACAGGAGAACTCGAAATCAAATCTCCTAAAATCCATCACCCCAAAACATTTTGATTGGTTGGCACCTAAAAGACTTGCGAAATTCAACTCCAATCAATGTGGCTGATGTTGAAGCCAACATTAAAAAGTGAGAACATAATAATTATTAACATTTACTTAAATAAATGACTCGCTTTATTAGTAAATCAATTGAAATAGATTCATTCTCAATAAATAAAATATTGTATGTCTACCTCCTACAAATGTGTAGGTCCGGATTCTTGTAATGGCAATATCCAGCTTATGAAATTAATTAACATCCAAGTTATAAGTCTTTTGTTTTTATAGTTATTTCTTTTCTTGTATTTGTTTTCCCATTACTTATTTTTACTAGACAAATAATGTATTTTTCACACTATATTTCATATATACGTATTGCAAGTCAACTTATCTAAATAGGGATGCATCAAGACCTATAAACATTTAACCATAATACGTGCTTGACAATACCAGCATGCAAAATCTAGATAAAGGGAATGCAAGCATGTTTTGTATTAACTATATTTGTGTTACTAATAGGTATGATCATTTAAATATCATAATTCTCTTAATCCTAGGTAGTTTAACCATATTAACATTAACAAAGAGATCATCATTACATTATTAGCATCTTAACATATTCTTCTTTATGCATATACATACACAAAGGCAGACATAGAGGTGTAAGATCTTGTATAGATATGCAGTTTTTTTAAGTTCATTCACTATAAATATAGGTGTTAAGTAGCCAAACAATAGAATAGAAGGAGACTATAAACGTATATTACTATGTTTTCCAAAAGATTACCTAATACAAACTACACAAATTTGCTACTGCTAGTCATTACATATTTAGTTGATCCGCCTATAAAGAAGGAGATGTCATTAACATGTAAAAGATACTTGCAATTTAAACAAAAAAATTTACTTCTACCGACTTCATAACCTAATTTGAATAGTTCATTAACACAAGAGCGAGAAATATGTTGGTTAATCAGAGATGTATAAATAAAGAACAAAAGGAGTATAGAAGAAGAAGAAGAAACGAGAAAAGAAAAAAAAGCTAGATAATCTTATTCATCACCATTCTCAACCTTAAATAGGCAATAAGTACAACGGTAGAAAATAAATTTTCAAAAGCAACAATCTAGTAACAACCTACATATATTCCAGGCATACTCCCCCATAAGACCCGGCTAAACAAACAACGGGAATTGAGATTGAGAGGTTTAATGCTCAATGGTTAAGACCTCTTACCCGAATTGGTCATACATTTGTCTTTGAATAGTTAAGTGATATCTTAGCTCTTAATGATTTAGATGTCTGAATGGTTCAGCACTTAATGATTCAGACTATTTTTCACGAGCAAATGTCTAAATGGTTCAGGCATTTGCCTCTGAATGGTTAAGAGAAATAATAAATTGTTAAGACCTCTTATCTGAATTGGTCTGATATTTGTCTTTGAATAGATAAGTGATATACTAGCTTTTAATGATCCAACACTTAATGGTTCATATATTTTATTGGTTCAGGCTTTTTATTTGTTCAGCCCTTAATCTTTTAGAAATAACCAAATAACCCCTAAGGCATATTGCTTGGCATACCAGCAGCAGTATACTCTACTTCTGTGGTTGAAAGGCTACCACCATTTATTTCTTCGAGCTCCACATAACAACAGCAGAACCAAATGAAAAAGTGCTTGCAGAAATACTTTTTTGGTCTTCAAATAAACTCCCCCAATCAATCAGTCAACCCATCCCTTTTCACAATCCCATCTTTTCTCTTCTCATACCATAAACTGAAATTAATAGTACCTGTTATGTATCTTAGGATTCTCTTTGCAGCTCCAAAATGATTAGATGAAGGTTGTTGAATGAACTAAGAGACGAGACCAACAACAAACGTGATCTATGATCTCGTGTGTGTAAGATAAAGAAGCCACCCAACAAGACTACTAAACTTGTGTGCATCAAGAGAAGATCTTCCATCTTCCATCTTGGTATCAAAGCCTTCACCTTGAGTAGCCTTTAACTATTTCTTTTCACTATTTTGTTGTGTGGGTGGTGTGTACAAAACATTGCTATCTGTAATGTTTTTAAGGGATATCCACCCCACTTCTCAATTTTGTGAGTACCGAATAAAATAGTTAATCATGATGAGCCTACTGATAATATAATTCTCATTCCCATATATATTTAAAAAGAAGTTGAAGAAACAGTAACACTTTGAATTTTGAGTTTTGATCATATTATTATAGATTTTTGCATCTTGGTCCTTTTTTCATATATTCACTCACATGTTGTGGAGAAAGAAAGATTTGTGTGTGTGTGTTGTGTGTGTGTATGTATGTATGTATGTAATCTTTATCACTTCAATATCAAATATTTTTCTTGCTACGAAAGAGTATCTTTTATACTGCATTAAAATATGCCTTGTTTAATAATGACCACCATACTTGCACTATTATATATGAAGCTAAATAATGTCTCTACAAAGTAGATTAGTTTTAGACGTAGCATAACGTTTTTGAACACGAAAACAGGAAACCCTCGTTAATTATATATGTTAAAATGTGATTTGTGTCGTGAGAACTTCTCTTCTTATTTGTTCATGGAAGTCAAATATACAACCAACTACTTTTGTTAATAAATTTCTTAGAAAAAGCACTTAGTACTCGGTAATTAAAATAATCTTTTTAACGTAAATTTCTTTTACTTCTTTCGAGATTTGAGTTGAATATCTTCAGACCAAGATATTACAAAAAAAAATTGACTTTGTAATTAGAACACAACACAAACACAATAATAATAAAGTATATTATTAGTAGGCTCACCATGAGCTATTTTATTCGGCACTTAATATCTTGGGCTGATGGACTTAAAGGTCGTGTATACATGCACCATGCGGGGTTCTGACCCGACCCACGGTGTGTGCAAAAGCACCATCCCTGATGCGGTTGTCGCACCAAAGTTGAGAAGTGTGGTGGATAGCTATTACAAAACATCACACCCTCAGCGTTCAGGGACATTAATTGATTTTTATTTTATTTTTATACAATAAATAATTTAATATACATATTTTTCTTTATTGACGTTTGATATATCAAATGTTTCCTAATAAAACAAATATGTTTTTTTTTCTTTTTCCTTTTTCTCTACCTAGTTGTTTTCAAGAAAAATAGTCACCAAGTCATTTTCAAATTTTATTAGTCACCCGGCACATGTGTTGTTGATGAAATATCTTTCAGTTATGTAAAAATGAAAAAAAGATTATGCTAAAAATTACTAGTTTACAATACACTATGAATAGTAATGTACACAAAAAGAATTGAACAAAACTGCATATATAGATTTCTACAAGGTTATACATTAAGTTACACTACTAACAAAACGACTCTAAAAACCCTTATTAGAGATAGATCTTCAGATCGATCTACTAAAAAGAAATCAGCCTGTGGCAATATCTTACAATTATTAATTTTTGAACTTGTTATCGGGGCTATTGCGATATCCTAACGGTGAGCGGGATTGACGGGAGGGGACAACTAAACATTATTCCAAGACACTGATCACGGGTCATTGTATCCTACTGAACAACTCCATCATCGCCAAACATTATTCCCACACACTAATCATGGGTCATTGTGTCCTATTGAACAACTTCATCATCGCCGATTAAACAAGCTTGGTCAGAGAATATCTGAGCATCGATCTGATGCTATTAGCTAAGATGATACACCCACTACAAGAAAGCGGGGCTATAGCGACAACATTTGTCGTTGTGATAGGGTGCATTTGCCGTCGCCATAGCCTATCACGATGATATGTCGTCGCCATAGAACAGTCGCCACAGCTTTGTCGCTATAGCCCATTTTATTATCGTCGCCAAAGTTGTAGTCGCCACAAAGGTCTATCCAACGACATGTTCTCGCCACAGAGTTGTCGGCAAAGAATTTCCCGTATTAAATTTAGTTAAAATATTTTTTTATGGGCTACGACGACGACATGTCGTCACCGTAGATCCTTTATTATTTATAATTATTTTAATAGAATTTAAAATAATATAAATTTGACCAACACTATGTGTTGGACCAAAAGAACCAATGAGCCAAGATCAGAAAACCTCTAAGTCCCACATGATATCACAACAACTGCTGAAGGCTTCATCAGCAGTTCGACAAGTGCTGAAGACTTCAACAGCTGAAGACTAAGTGCTGAAGCTCAACACTGAAGAACACAAGTGCTGAAGCTGAAGACCAAAGTACTGAAGTTCAACAGCTGAAGAGTCCACAAGTGTTGAAGATCAACAACTGATGTACAAAGTCTGAAGACAAAGACTGAAGACATCAGCTGATGACATCTACTGAAGTCATCAGCTGATGAAACATCTGAAGTTCAAGTCTGAAGACCAATTGCTGAAGTTTTAGTAGTTTGTCACAACAGCTGAAGAGTACTTCTTTAGTAGTTGTGTTTATCAGTAGTTTTATGTTTTTACTTTCAGTAGTTTTGTAAAACGACTGAAGAGCTTGTTCTTCAGTCGTTGTAGTTTCAGTAGTTTCTTATCAGTAGTTTTGTAATAAGTAAACACTTAGCTTCTTGTAAGAAGATGTCAGCTGCTTGACATCTTCAGTAGTTTTAGTGTTTCAGTAGTTTGTTAAATAACGGTTAGATGTCACTATCAAGTGACATCAGCCTACGCCATCTTTCCTTATATAAGGAAGAATGACCTAAATTGTAATTTAGCGAAAGCCATGCCAAAGCGTGTGATTGAATGAAATATTCCTTTTGCAGAAACTTTCTCTCTCTATAACTAATTCTGTTCATTGCTATATCTTTGGTATTCTTGCTCGAATTGTGCTAGTTGGTACTCTATTCCGCTGCTGAAATCATTCGAATCGATCAACTAGATGCTGAGATCCTATCAAATGGTATCAGAGCAGGTTAATCATTGATCGATCTAACAATTGATCATTGAAACTGCTCATTTGCTCTAAGTTTGATCGAACTAGCAAATTCGCACGAATCTGTTATAGAGATTGAAGTTCTGTCGCTTTTGGCTATTTTAATTGAGGTTCTTAGTGGTTTTGAGCTAAATTTGTTTGCTTATCTTGAATTTGTCTGAATTTTCGAAAATGACTACACCTTCTAATGATCCACACAATACTGGTTCCTCAACCAAGCCTCCGATGCTGGTTAGGAATGAGTATAACATTTGGCAACGAAGAATGCTCCATCACCTGTCTGTCAATAGTTCAGGTTGTTGGACATCCGTGGTACATGGACCACATAAGCCAATGGTGAATCATCCGGAAACAAATCAGTTGATTCCGAAGAAAAAGGAACAATACTCTGATGAGGACAAGAAGTTGTTTGAGATTGATGCTAAAGCCCATGGAATTCTGGCCATGGCACTGCCTAATGAAATCTATTCCGGGCTTATGCATCATGAAACTGCTCATGACCTTTGGAATGCACTGAAAGAACAATTTGGTGGCACTGATGAGGTCTTAGCAAACAACAGGGAAATCCTCGCCCAACAGTATGAGACTTTTGCTCATAGAAGGGTGAGACTCTGACTCAGCAGTTTGAGCGGTTTTCATGTTTAATCTCTGAGTTGAAAATGGTTAAACATGAATATACCAAAAGCCAAATGAACCACAGATTCCTCAGATCACTGCCTGAGAGATGGGACACATATACAATTGTCCTACGCTCCAGTGCAAATCTGGATAGCCTATCTCTCACCCAACTTCATGGGAAACTGCTTACATTCGAAAGAGAGATAGAGCAGAAAAGGAAACTGGCTTCATCTGGTAAGCTCACTGAAGACTTTGTACCAGGCAACACTGCCTTGGTTGGTCATGAGTCAGAATATGCTTCATCTGAATGCCAGTATGATGAGCATATTGATTTCTCTTCAAACACTTCTGATTCTGCATTTGTGAGTGTTGATAGTCAGTTTACTGGGTGTAATAATGACAATCTATGCTTCATCATGGATGATCTCAAGGGGATTGCTGATGATGACTTAGAAGAGATGGATATTTTGAGCCAAATGGCCTTGATAAATATCAGATCTCAGAAGTTCTACAAAAGAACTGGAAGAAAGTTCCCAGGACTCTCTGGCAAAACCAAAGTTGGTTTTGACAAGAGTAAGTTGAGGTGTCACAAATGCCACAGGCTTGGACACTTTGCTAGAGAATGTAGATCATCTGGATCTAATTCTTCTGCACCCTTTGTGACTTTCCCTGGCAATAGTCAACAACACAAAGGGCAACATCCTGTCAATTCTGGTCATCATTCTCAACCACAATCTCCTGCATATTTTGTTCCTCAGGGTCCAATGCCATATCCTTACCCTTGTTATTACATGCCACAAACCAGTCAGGTTCAAGCACCCATTGCTCAACAACCACATGCTCTTCCTGAGCCTCAACCATCTCAATCTCATCAACCTCCTCAACCTCAACAACACAGCTTCTTCACCCCTGGAGTTGTTGACTGGAGCAGTTTACCAGATGACATGTCTGGTCATGAACAACTGTTCACAGGTGCTGGTCAACATGGTGGTGACAGTCCTTTTGGGAATCTGGCACTTATGGCTCTGGAGTCTGCAGATGGATCATCCTCAAATGCCTCTTCATCACAGGTATCACAGGTATCCTCTGAGGCTAAGGCCAAATTATGTTCTGAAACATGCATAGCAGCATTTGCCTCTATTAGAGAAGCAAATGTAGCTTTAATTAATAAGAACATAGAGCTAGAAAAGATCATTTCCAAAAGAAAAGCTGAGTTTGAGTCTATGCTTAAAGAGAAAAATGATGAGATTTATAAACTTAAATGCCAAATCACTGATGATAAGGCTAGGGAAGAGGTACTTTTAGAAAAGTACAAAGACCTCAAAAAAACCCTTGCAGTCACCAAAGTAGAGTGTGATCGATGGGTACAATCATGCAAAGGTTTTGAAATGCTTCTTAGTAAGCAATCAGCTTCCAATGTGAAGTTTGGCATTGGTTATAATCACACTGCTCCTCCTACAGATTTTGCTTCAAGAGCAGAAGTGAAATCTGATGGAGAAAGCAATAACCAATCCACCTCATCATGTGATTCACTTTCTGATAGAGCACCATCAGAAGTTGAAGTTAGTATTATTCCCTCGTTGAACCTATCAGCTGATCTTGATGGTTCAAATACTGACACACACATGATCAAAGAGTTGATCAACTCAGGAGTTATTTCTGGAAGTCCTGAAAGGACTGGAGAGCAAGATTTAACACCTGAAGTTCAAACTCCAACTACTGTCAGCACTGAAGAGAAGAAAACTGTCAGTAGAAAGGGTTTGAAGACTACTAAAGAGGAAGTCAAGAAAGCAAATAGTGCTTCCAAAGTGCTGAAGAACAAGTCTTCAGTAGTTTCATTCTCTTTAGTTGATGATCAACATAAGATGAAGAAGAAACCATGTGAAATATGTGGTTTGTTCAATCATCTTACAGATGATTGTTGGTACAAAAGAGGATCCAAACTCAAACATAAAGAGGAAATTAAAGAGAAAATGGTTAAAATGAAAACTGAGTTTGAAGCCACATTTGTACCAGCAACATCAAATCCTGTAACCCTTAAGTCCAAAAAGAAATCCAAAAAGGAAGGGGTTAAACAGGTAACAGCTGAGATTGAAGAAGAAGGTGCAACATAGGAACTTATCAAACTCCAATGCCAATGTGTCTGAGAGCTGAAAGCTTTATCACAAAATCAGACACAGCTGGTTATGATGGTTCAACATCTATTGGGAAGAGTTAACCAATTAGATGTTCCTATGTTGAAACCACAAAAAGGAGGTCCAAGCCAAAGGATTCCTCTTCTTCACCATCTTCTTCCTCTCAGGCTGTTGTTTCCAACAAACCTGTTAGTTTACCATCTGTTGATGAGAACAGGCCCAAAACCAAAAAGGTTTGGGTCTCAAAATCTAACTAATTTGTTGTGTTTTGCAGGGTTCTTCAACATGCCACAGAGGCATCTGGTATGTAGACAGTGGAGGATCCATGCATATGACAGGAAACAGATCACTTCTTAATGACTACTCTCAAGGAAGGAAGGGGTTTGTGTCATTTGGCAATGATGCAAAGGGTTACATCATCGGCAAAGGCTTTGTTTCCAATGGGGAAATAAAGTTTGATGATGTTAACCATGTGGAAAATCTCAAGTACAACCTCTTGAGTGTCAGTCAAATGTGTGACAAAGGCCATGTTGCTCTTTTCACCAGTCAGAACTGTCGGATTCTGTCATCCAAAGTTCTAAGTTTGATTGATAAGGTGTTGGATGAATACACTCTCCTGAAGGCCAACAGGACAGGAAGAGTGTATGCCTTAGATCTTTCCAAGAAAATAGATCTCAAAGGCCATCCTTGCCTATTTTCCAAGGCTTCCCCTCAAGAATCTACTCTATGGCATAGAAGGCTGGGTCATGTTAATCTCAAAAACATAAATCAGCTGATAAACCATGGTTTAGTAAGGGGACTGCCTATGAAGGAGTTCAAATGTGAAGATAACTGCACTGCTTGTTTAAAAGGAAAACAGCACAAAGCTTCATTTCCCTCCATAGAAGAACCTAAGTCCACTGCCTGCTTACAGCTTCTTCACATGGATCTCTTTGGTCCTGTGAGAGTGATGAGTATGGCTAAGAAGAAATACTGTCTGGTAATTGTGGATGATTACTCCAGATTTGTATGGACTTTCTTCTTGCATTCAAAGGATGAGGCAGCTTAGAAGATTATCAACTTGGTGTTGTATGTTGAGAAGCAGTATTTCCTCTCAGTCAAGTGTATTAGAAGTGATAATGGAACAGAATTCAGAAACAATACACTTGATGAGTTCTACCTCTCAAAGGGAATAAAGAGGCAGTTTAGCGTTCCAAGAACTCCTGAACAAAATGGAGTAGTGGAGAGAAAGAACAGGACCCTTATTGAAGCTGCAAGGTCCATGTTGGCTGATTCTGGACTGCCAATGACTTTTTGGGCTGAAGCTGTCAATACAGCTTGCTATGTACATAATAAAGTTCTAGTAAATCAGAGGTTGATGAAGACTCCATATGAAGTTCTTCATCATTTGGCCCCACTAATTTCATTCTTCAGAGCTTTTGGGTGTCCTTGTTTCATTCTCAACACACGGGATCAACTCCAAAAATTTGATCCTAAGGTGGATGCAGGGTACTTTGTTGGTTATTCATCAACTTGCAAAGCATACAGAGTCTTCAACTACAGAACAAAGATGGTTGAAGAGACTCTACATGTTAAGTTTAATGAATCTCCAAAGGACAAGATTCCACAAAGCCCTGTGGAGCTATTTGATTTGGACATACTGCAATATGTTCCTTATCAAACTCCTGCTGTTGCTCCTGTCAACAGTTCACCACCTGGTGGTACTGCTGGTGCTGCTGATGATGATGATGATAGCAGTACTCACCTCTTCAGGTTTAGTGACCAACTGCCTGTGTCCTCTAAACCTGATGCTCCTGTAGCTTCAGTAGCTTCATCCACAACAAGTGCTGATGAGATTTCTGCATCTTCAAGCCATCTACATGGTTTCAAGAGTCTACATCAACATCTGTTGCTGCTGAAGGTTCTACAAACACTTGCACTGATCTCATTGTTTATCAAGAGCTGAAGAATCACCCAATGTCTCAAATCATTGGTGATATCAATGCTGGAGTTTCAACCAGAAGTCAATTGTCCAATTTCTGCTTCTATGCTCTCTTCATCAGTCAGCTAGAGCCAAAGAATTATCATGTTGCACTTAGAGACAATGGCTGGGTTGAAGCAATGCAGCTTGAGCTTCTTCAGTTCAAAAAGCAGCAAGTGTGGGAGCTTGTTCCTCTTCCCCCAGGTAAGTGTGCAATAGGCACTAAATGGGTGTTTAGGAATAAAACAGATGAAAATGGGCTTATTGTTAAGAACAAGGCCAGACTGGTTGTTCAGGGGTTTGCACAAGAAGAAGGTATTGATTATGATGAAACCTTTGCCCCTGTAGCCAGACTGGAGGCAATTAGATTGTTCTTAGCCTATGCTGCACTCCACAATCTTAAAGTTTTTCAAATGGATGTTAAAAGTGCATTTTTATATGGTAAAATAAAAGAAGAAGTTTATGTGTGTCAACCACCAGGTTTTGAGGATAATAAACACCCAGAATGGGTATACAAACTTGATAAGGCTCTTTATGGGTTGAAACTTGTTCTAACTTTCTTCTGCAAAATAATTTCACTAGAGGCTCCATAGATAAAACTTTATTTATTAAGAAGGTGGATCAGCATAAGCTACTTGTTCAAATTTATGTTGATGATATTATATTTGCATCCTCTGATCCCCAGTTGTGTGATGATTTTACAAAATTAATGCAAAGGAAGTTTGAAATGAGTGCAATGGGAGAATTACAGTTCTTTCTAGGCTTGCAAATCAAACAAAAAGCTGATGGAATTTTCATTCATCAGTCTAAATATACAAAAGATCTTTTAAATAAGTTTGATTTACAAAACTGTAAGCCCTGTTCTACTCCCATGTGCAACACCACACAATTGGATGTTGATCAGAAAGGTAAAGCTGTTGATGAAACGCTTTACAGATGTATGATTGGGTCCTTGATGTATTTAACAGCTTCTAGACCAGATATTATGTTTGCTACATGTGTTTGTGCTAGATTTCAGGCTGCACCTAAAGAGTCTCATCTGATTGCAGTCAAGAGGATCTTTAGATATTTGCAAGGTACACAATCTCTAGGTTTATGGTATTCCACTGGGCACTCTTGCAAATTAGTTGCTTTCTCTGATAGTGACTATGCAGGGTGTAAGTTAACCAGGAAATCAACTTCTGGTGGATGTCAATTCCTAGGCAACTGTTTGATTTCTTGGCAGAGTAAGAAACAAACATCTGTTGCTACATCCACTGCTGAAGCCGAGTACATTGCTGCTGCAAGTTGTACATCCCAAGTACTCTGGCTTCAGAATCAACTTTTGGATTATGGCATTACAGAGACTAAGACTCCGTTATTAATGGATAGTGCTTCAGCTCTTTGCATTGTCAAAAATCCAGTCCAGCACTCTAGGACCAAACATATAGAAATTAGACATCATTTTATAAGAGATTGTTTTGAAAAGGGTCTAATTAATCCTATGTTTGTGCCTAGTGCTGATGAGCTTGCAGACATTTTTACTAAGCCTTTGGATAGTTCAACTTTCCACAACCTGGTGTTAAGGCTTGGTATGCTGCAGCTAGAATAAGTGACAACTACTGATGATCTCAGTAATAAGTACTGATGATCATTGGTAACCATGTCACATATAAGTACTGATGAGTTCTTTTACCCTCAGTAGTTTTTATAACTACTGAAGGCTAAATGCCTCACAAGTACTGAAGTACTTTATCTGTTCTAAACTACTGATGTAGTTACAACTACTGATGTAGTTACAACTACTGAAATCAGTAAAAACAGATAAGTACTGACGTCCTATGAAACACCTGAAAAGCAGATGAAAAGTCTGATGAGTAAGTGTTGAGGACAGTATGAAACAGCTGAAAAGCTAAGAATTGACGAAAACAGCTGATGAGTAATTTCTCTTCAGTTGTTTCTACAACTGCTGTTTCTAAACAACTGAAGCAAGACCACAGTCTTCAGTAGTTTCACAACTACTGATAACTAATACCAAGTCTTCAGTTGTTTACAACAACTGATGGCAAAACCACTGTCTTCAGTAGTTTCACAACTACTGATGACAAACACCAAGTCCTCAGTTGTTTACATCATATGAAGTCAAAACCACGACCTTCAGTAGTTTCATAAATACTGATGGTTAACACCAAGACTTCAGCTGTTTCAACGTCTGATGGTCAAAACCAAGTCTTCAGTTGTTTTATAACACCTGATGACAACACCACCACTGTCAGTCGTTTTAAACCTCTGAAGGTTAATACCACGTCATCAGTAGTTTCAAACAGCTGATGACCACACCAAAACCTTCAGTAGTTTTCCTTCAGCCTTTTCCTATTCCAACCCTATAAATACCTGTCTTCTTCTCAAACGTTCCATTAGCCGTTCTTCTGACCTTCATACTTCAAAAATGGCAACCATGAGTCTAAAACCCAGACATAATTGCGTCGCCTACCTCACGAAATCGGCCTTCTGGACAAAGTTTGATCACGCCATAGACCTAATGGCTGATTCTCAGTATAGTACTGCTCTGCTCTTAAACCCGACCATCTACCCAGAGTCACTAAGTCAGTTTTGGTCCAATGCCTACGTTCACACTGATGTGCCTTCCGGCCAAATTTCTGTTCGGTCATTGGTCAACCAAAAACAAGTAGAGGTTACACCTGATAGCATTCGTCGAGTGCTAAATTTACAAGATGCTACTGCTGTGACTGAGTACCCGAAGGGCACAACTGATATGTCCTTCATCAACAATGGGTACGACGGAAATCTTCGAGCTGCTACCATACTGAAGAAGAACTTCCCTGATGCTGAAAGACTGATATTTCATATGGTGAATGTTTGCTTAGCCTCGAAGACATCCTCATGGGATCAAATGTCTTCCCGGTGGCAACAGGTATTATATTCAATTCTAGAACACCAACCTTTAAATTTTTCACAAATTGTGTTTCTAGAAATCAAAGATCTGGCACAGAAACCTGTGGGAAACAGATGGCTATTATATCCCAGGTTTCTGATGGCCATAATTTTAAATGAATTACAAACTGATGGCCTTGTTGGCCTTGGAGTCCCTGCACCAGCTGTTCTAGCTGAGGTATACTCCAGGCATAACTCCGACCAATCTCTCAAAGAAGCTGCCCGTTTGCTCAAACCCAAGCAAAAGGAACCCACAGCTTCAACTGCCAGATCCAAAGTCCCCACCAAGCCAAAATCCAAACCCAAACAAGCTAATCAGGAAGATGAGTCCCCTGATGATGCTCCTGTACCACCCAAACAGGATAAACCTACTGGTTCAAACCCTCCAGTAGTGTTGAAGACTCAACCAGCAACAGCCGCACAGGTATCCTCTCAAAAGGATCCTGTTGCAACCACTTCAGGGGAAACCACATTACTGAGACCTCTCTCACTTGAGGAGGTTATCATTGAAGAGCATCCCTCTCCCCGGATGCAATCAGCTTCTATCCCCTCTCCCCATGCAAATGCCCCTCAAAGCCCAACCATTATAATTGTCAATGTGCTGACTCAGCTGCATGCCTCTCCTCCTCCCCTACAACCACCACCAAAGGGGAGAACAACAGCAATTGAGGAAGAGGATACACATGCTTCTGACAACCCACAGCACCGGGGTTTAAATGTTCTATCTCCTGGTGTGGATATGGAGATCAGAACATCTGGTGAGGCTGCCACCTCTTCTGAATCAGCATATGATCAGACTGAGGTTGGTAACATAACTAAGACCTCACCAGAGGCAACAGCTGATGAAGGACAAAGTCCTGAGGCTGGAAGTCCCCAGTTCCAAGACAAAGGGGCACATGCTACATCTGGTCTACACCCAGTGCATGTACATCCTGCTACAAGCAGGAGGTCAGGTGATTCAGCATCTGCTGATGATGACCTGGGCTTCTTTTATGATGTTCTTGCCCAGAACATAATCCTAGAGGAGGAAGTCAGTAGGCTGCAAAAACTACTTGACCAACTCTCTCAGGAGAAAGACCATCTGCCACCACATCAACCCAACAGATGGCACCTTCCTCTGAAGGTCACTTAAACACACAGCCACTCAAAGAATCTCAGCCACCTGCCTCTGTTTCTGGCACCATTTCTCAGGACCAAAACCCCCTGAGCAAATGGATGCTATCCCTCAAAATCCCCTATCTCTCATCACACCGCAGATAACTGAACTTGTCATTAAAACTGTTGATGAGAGACTTTCTTCTGTCTTACAACCTATGGTGGAGGATGTACTGAGCCAAAAGCTTTCTGCTGATCAAACCCTTAAAACCAATGCACCCAAAAAGGGGGAGATTCCAGCAGTGAAAGCTAAAAGAAAGAGGATGGAGAAGGAGAAAGAGAAAGAGAAGGACAAAGAAGTGGAAATAGAGAAGGACTGTGTGTATGAGACCGAGAAAGAGAAGGAGAATGAGAATGAGAAGGGAGCTGAAAAGGAGAAAGTACATGAAAGTCAAAAGGACTTTCATGTCACATATAAGAAAAAGAAAAGTGCTGAAAAAGAGAAAAACTTGAATGAAATGGTTAAAGAGGCTGATGCTGAACACAGCAGATCAATGGACAATATCATTGATCAGCTGTTTAGGCAAGGTTTCAATACTGAAAAGCTGGAATCTGAAATAAGAAGATTAGAGATCGAAGAGATTCAACAAAGATGGGCCAGCTACAACACAATGGATAGAGAAGACTTGAGATCATGATCAGATTTATCAGCAAATACCTTGGGAGATCATTGATCGAAATAAAATCATGGACCAGGGATAGTATCTTGGCCATAACCTCCAAGATCTGTTCGTCTGAGGCATATACTAAGGGATTAGTAATAGAAGCTTTGAATGAAGCAGGAGCAGGGAGCAGGACTGAGCTAGCCAAACACTCAAAAGCCACACTCACCTCCAAAATGCTAACTCAGCCTGTCAACTTTCCCTCTCCAAAACAACCACAACCACAACCCACAAAACCAACTCCCTTACCCTCAAAACCAACAGCCGATGATGCACCTAAGCAGAAGAAGAGAAAGGTGTTGAGGCTGGAAGAAGAAGAAGATGATGATGAAGACAGGCTGCCGATCTCAGCTGTTCTGCAGTTGCCTAAGGCCAAAGATCTCTCTCTTGCAATAACTCTTGAGCAACAAAGAGATGCAATCAAAGTGAAATTGGAAGAAGAAGAACAACACAGATTGCATGATGAAGAGTTATTGAGGAGAGTAGATAAAGCATATGCAGCCACTTCTTCCATCATTAATATGAAAAAACAAGCTCAGAGGATTTATACTCTTAGACATACTTTTCAGTATGTGAAAGAAAGAGTAAGAATTTGGCCTGATCCCAGGGTGGCTCAGAGAATACAAAAGAAAAATATCCCTCAGAGATACAATGGGCAAGTGAAAAAGATTGTAGATGAAGTGATCTCCTTAGCCCTTGTAGTCTCACCCTGGGAAATCCTGGAAGATTTCAAAAAGGCCTACACCTCAAACATGCCTCCATAGAAGATGCTGGAGAACAGAATGATAAAAAGGGGCTGGTGTATAAGAGGCTGAATGAGATCAGAAAGGATGAGTTACCACTGCTGTTAGAAGGTCATCATCCTGATGAATTTGCTTACAGACAGATTACAACAGTGGTACTCAAAAATGGAAAACAGGTCAAATTCCTGTCTGAGTACTATGGGCCTGAAGGATTCTTCGATGGTGAGGCAGAGGAGCTCACCATGGTGGAACAAATTGTATTTTTGGAGGCCTACACCAGGGAATCCTACAAGCTCATAGTTGGGAAGTGAGTCTCATGGATGGGGGAACACTCAGTGTCCAATTCCCCAATACAGAGCTCCCATCCATACATTGCCAACCAAATCATCAGAGACTCATTCCCAGGCCAGTGCTTATATGGGTCATCTTCTCAACTGATCAAGAAGGAAAAAAGACCAACCATTCTGCCAACAATAAGTGGGAAAATAAATCAATTAGAGGTTTTGGCTGCATTGGTTCAGGGGGAGTTTGTTGGACCAAAAGAACCAATGAGCCAAGATCAGAAAACCTCTAAGTCCCACATGATATCACAACAACTGCTGAAGGCTTCATCAGCAGTTCGACAAGTGCTGAAGACTTCAACAGCTGAAGACTAAGTGCTGAAGCTCAACAGCTGAAGAACACAAGTGCTGAAGCCGAAGACCAAAGTACTGAAGTTCAACAGCTGAAGAGTCCACAAGTGCTGAAGATCAACAACTGATGTACAAAGTCTAAAGACAAAGACTGAAGACATCAGCTGAGGACATCTACTGAAGTCATCAGCTGATGAAACATCTGAAGTTCAAGTCTGAAGACCAAGTGCTGAAGTTTCAGTAGTTTGTCACAACAGTGAAGAGTACTTCTTTAGTAGTTGTGTTTATTAGTAGTTTTATGTTTTTACTTTCAGTAGTTTTGTAAAACGACTGAAGAGCTTGTTCTTCAGTCGTTGTAGTTTCAGTAGTTTCTTATCAGTAGTTTTGTAATAAGTAAACACTTAGCTTCTTGTAAGAAGATGTCAGCTGCTTGACATCTTCAGTAGTTTTAGTGTTTCAGTAGTTTGTTAAATAACGGTTAGATGTTACTATCAAGTGACATCAGCCTACGTCATCTTTCCTTATATAAGGAAGAATGACCTAAATTGTAATTTAGCGAAAGCCATGCCAAAGCGTGTGATTGAATGAAATATTCCTTTTGCAGAAACTTTCTCTCTCTATAACTAATTCTGTTCATTGCTATATCTTTGGTATTCTTGCTCGAATTGTGCTAGTTGGTACTCTATTTCGCTGCTGAAATCATTCGAATCGATCAAACTAGATGCTGAGATCCTATCACTATGGCGACCATAGACCAACTTTTTTTGTTTTTAATATTTAATTTTGTTATTTTTCTGATTTTTTTATAATTTTCCAGGTTATGAAAACAATTTATATACTTAAACGAGATCTAATATCATAATTACCTAAATTTTTTTATATGATTCGATTTATACAAACGAAACTACTAATGCAAACATCACTTAAGTTTTTACAAACCATACAAATTAACTATTTAATTATCATCGACTTGATCATCTTCATCATTACTAGGATTTGATTTACTTCTTTCAAGTTCATTCACTAGTTCATGCATTTCACGCACTTGTTGCCTAAGTGCATCAATTTTGTCATCCCGATGTGATGACGACTCCCTTGATGCTTCATAGCGAGAGATGTTTCTTACCTTTCATCCAACACCTCTCGTGTGACCATGCATTTTTCCTAAGGTGAGTTCCAAACATTCCATATCATTTGTGGGTGACTCACCCGCCTCTCTTTCCATTTGTGAATATTGATTTTCAATTTTTTCCTCTATTATTACAGAACAAAATAAAAAGTTATTAGAATTTTTATAAAAGTTCAGCAGCATAATTACTGTAAAATGGAAAAACCATCATCTTCAAATATAAGTAATAAATAACAATTTTAAAGCTTTAATAACTAATAATGAAAGTAATAGTATCCATGTGTTTGACCTTATTTAAACAAAATGTTACTCAAAATTTCCCAAACTCATAGCTTAAAACGTGACTCGAACCACTTTCATATACTTAAATTAAACAATTTGCTAAATTAACAAACTAACAATATACAAAATTTCATTAAAGTACTAGAAACATATAAATACATGATAATAACATATTCAACAATCATAACAAAAAAGTATTAAACTTACCCAATCTTTAAGATTCTGCCCTCGGGCCGATTCATCCAACCCTTCCCTATAATGTGCCCTCCTCCACGTCTCAATGTGGCTCGGGGTACTAGTTTGTTGCTCCTTTAACCATTAAAAATAATAATGATCAAATTTTAAAAAACTAATAATACATAATTGGATAAAACATGACTTCTTAATTGAAGATATCGCCTCTGGGCATAGGAACGACTCCCATACAAACTTGAATAGAGTTGTTTAACTCTATTATCAGAGCCTTTTGTGAAAGGTGTTTATGTTGTTCACTTGTGAACAACTGAACTACCTTATCACATTCCTCTAGACTCTCGCCATCTGGAGGATGTCATAGAACGAACAGAAGTACGATCACTTGCGAACAGAAGATATGATATGAAGACACATTCCTCTTAACTCTTTTGTGAAAGGTGTTTATGTTGTTCACTTGCATACCATATAACGAACAGAAGTACGATAACTTCGTAAAATGTCATGCCTTTCTGTGATTGTCACTATGTCCAAAGTGGACTTCTTACCACTCTTTATCACTTGTAGAATACTTTTACAAATGAGTTATCCATCAACACAAAAGAATTTTTTGATAGGGGTGCATCGGATTGACATGTGGTGTTATCAAAAGCCCTTATGGTAGTAGTACCAATAGCCACCGGTGGTGCTAAAGAAGTCGGTGAACTTCACGGTGGTTAAATATCCATTGATCCGATGTTAGGCATCCATTCATCCAATCTTTATGATTCAAAGTGAACGATTATAAACAAACTTAATTTAATTACCATTATAAGTATATAATTCAACAATTAAGTTTATAATTGGCTCATTGGTAATTTTTAACATATATAATCACCCTAGCCATAATAATCGGACATATTTAATATTATTTGACTCTCACTGATAATACTTAAGCATAAACAAACTTAACTTACTGTTAATAAGAATAATTTCCTATAAATTATGATCATAGTGTGTAATTGAATACAAATGATCATAATTATATTATAACTAACATATGACGAATGTAATTGATGCTAATCATCATAACTAAACATATTTGACATTGTTTGACACTTCTTGTTGATAATTAAGTATAAACAAACTATCATAACTTAACATACTTGACACCTACAATTGATGAACATAATTTTACCATAAAGTACTATCAAAAATATATAATTTAATATCAATAATCATAATTGGATCATAGTTAACCTTAACGTATGTAATCAAAACTAACTATCATAACCGAACATTTTTTATCATAACTTAAAACAATTATTTATAATTATAGTTAACAAATATAATATTTATTATAATATTATTATGATCATAAATAATAAAATATGACTTATAATTATAATAATACTTGTAATAATAACAACAATACTTGTAATAATAGCAATAATACTTTTAAAAATAATAATGATATGTATAAAAATTATTATTAATAATGATATTAATAATTATAATTATTAAATTTATTAAAATACAATTTTTAAAGATTTTAACAACATATGGCGACGTCATCATCGATGTTTTATAAAAGGCGGGCTTATTTCCCTCCAGTTATTTAGAGAGGAAAAAAAAGAAAAAAATGGTATTCACCTATGACGACAAGTCGCCATAGGGTGGACACAAATTTGTCGTCGTGATAGATTAGACCTAAGGTGACAACTTGTCGATGTCGTAGGTATGCAGTAGCCAAAAACTAAGTTGACACTATGACGACAACATATTGTCGCAATAGGGAACCTATAGTGACGTCGCCGTGTCGTCGCCATAGGTGTAGTCGCCATAAACTCTTTTTCTTGTAGTGGTCTCCAAGCTGGTGTTCTACATTTTCTATGTGTTGTAGAAGGGACACTATCATTATCGCTAAAGCTTCTCCTTACGTGAACACTCCTATTGATGGAGCTACCACCTTGGTGCATGCCATTTGAACAAAATGAAATTATATAAGTTTCACCAATGCAATACCAACGTATCACGAATAACATGCCAAATCCAAGTCACCAATCATATAATACAATTTTATAAAATCCACAACTATATTACTTATAGGTAACCAAAACACGATAACATCAACCACACATATATTTTAAAAAACCACAATTATATTACTTAGATTGAAAGAAAACATGATAAAATCACATACACACGTATATTTTCACAACACTGACTATAGATGATTATTAGTTATTTGTTTGCTATTTGAAGAAATAAACCATGAACACAATTTAGGGAATATTATCATGGGCGTACCGATGGATCTCTATCAAAAATATATCATAAACACAATGTTGTAAAAATCGTTAGGCGCTAGTCACGCGCCGAGGTAGTGACTAGTGATTAATCGAGATTAGTCGGATTGGAATTTCATAAATAATTTTTAGTTTTATATATAAATACACACATTTTAGTATGTAATCTTAATAAAAAAATCAGATTTATATATAAATATACATATTTGACCATATTTTCTAAGTTTTTGCTGGATTTCCACGTTTTGATTGGAATTTTTAAAAGTCGCTGGAACTCGCCTGAAACCTACCGGAAATTCGCTGGAATCATTGATTGTTGGCGATTAAGACCGCCTAGGTCCGATTTTGACCGATTACCAATTAGTGCCTCCGATTAAGTGAAATCGCAAGGTGGAATCCCGGTTATCGATTAGTTGCCGATTAATTGGCGCCTAGCACCGATTTTTGCAACACTTCATAAACACTTAAAAGAAAATTTAGAAATCATTTTGAAAATTTGATTTGTGAATTGTGAGAAAGTGTATTATTTTGGAAAGAACAATATTTTGAGTGGGTGATCATGTGCTATACAGTCTAAAAGTTCAATTTCTAAGGGATCCTTAAAAAATAAGAAGAATTTATTAAATGTTGTGAGAACCCTAAAAATTAAAGATTAAACAAGTTATACACAAGTAAATTTCTCATATATAATGATTGTTGTTTGATTAACCCTTTTATGAATGATATGTTTTTAGTATATATATGTGTGTGATACGTATGCATGATTTGCATGCATGCTCAAATTTTACGTGTGCATGTATTCATATGTATAAGTTGTTGATACCAAGCATTATATGATCAAGTATCTCAACATTATAGCACTAAACTATAACACCCGGATATTTTCTTTAAAGCCGACGAAAGAAGAAAAAGAAATAAAGTCCACAGTCAAGGGACCAAGCTTGTCAAAAAGGGAGAAAGATCAGAAGAGTGGGAGATTAAAAGGGGAGGGCAGCCCACACCCTCCCCAACACTCACCAAAATCAGCCATAGAGAGAAGAGAGGGAG